>AWOL01S0036379.1:83603-137367 GCA_000715115.1 Nicotiana otophora | reverse complement strand
TGCATGTAAGCACATGATGCATCTAGGATATGCATCATCTCCTCAACCTCATCATCAATCTCCAAGCTATCAAACAACATGAGTGATTTTTCTAGAGAATCGTCTAGATATACACTCGTGTCAAGAAGTTGCTCATTCACCTCCACAACAGATATCATAGAGAGCTCCTCATAGTGGCGGGGAAGTTGGATCGCTTTGTAGACATTAAAAATTGCTTCCTTGTTGTCTACTCTCATAATCATTTTTCCCTCTCTCACTTTAATTATTGCATCACCAGTAGCCAAGAGAGGTCATCCCAGTATGATTGGAACTTGTTAATCAACCTCAAAATCTAGAATAATGAAATCAGTTGGGAAGATAAATTTCCCAATTTGCAGCAACACATCTTCCATCACTCCTTCAAGGTAGGCTATGGACCTATCAGCTAATTGCAACATCACAGTGGTTGGTCTTGGAGCTCCCAGACCTAATTGCTTAAACAAGGACAAGGGAATTAGATTTATGCTCGCCCCCAAATCACAAAGAGCACGACCCACGTCAATATTTCCAATTCGCACAGGGATGGTGAAGCTTTCAGGATCCTTAAGCTTTTGAGGAAGCTTGTTTTGGACCCATGAAGTGCACTCCTCAGTAAGTGCAACTGTCTCGAACTCAGTTAATTTCCTTTTGTGGGCAACTATATATTTTATGTACTTAGCATACTTTGGAATTTCACGAAATACATCTACCAATGGAATATTCAATTGAACCTGGCTCAACATAGAGAGAAATTTGTTGAACATTCGATCATCATTCTTTTTCTGAAATCTATGGGGAAAGGTGGTGGTGGCCTTGCAGCCTCTGCTGGCTTTGAACCAGCATCATTTTTCTTTGACTCGTATATTACCTTAGGGATCAACTCCCCCTCAGGTATAGGCTTGTCCTTTCTCTTCTCTGGCACTTCTTCTAGTACCCTCCCGTTTCTGAGTGTAACTGCATTAACTTGAGGGTTCTTCTCTGTATCACTGGGAAAAGCGCCTGCAGGTCTAGTGTTTTGATTTGCTGCTAACTGTCCCATTTACCTCTCAAGATTTCTGAAATCGGTCTGAGCTGTTGATTGTCAAGCAGCAACTTCTTCAGCAAGTCATTCGTACTCTCTTTTGTTTGTAGGGGTGGTTTCAGAGGTTGATTGAAATTTTCTTAGGGCCTATACTGATTCTGATTCTTTTGATTTCCTCCCCACGAGAAGTTAGGATGATTCCTCCAATTTGGATTGTAAGTATTCTCATATTGTGCATGCTGATTCATTGGACCTATGCTCTGTTGCCCCACATAGTATATAGATTCAGGATTCGTGGGGCACATGTCACTCATATGATTGTCACCACATAGTTCGCAGCAAATAGACATCTGTTGTATATGTTGCATATGTTATGTTTGTTGCATTGTTATTCTATTCATCTGATTTGCCAGTTTTGCTATATCGGCTCTCATGGCTAAGAAGTCATCAAGCTCAATCAATCCGACTGCCTTCTGTTTAATTTCTCTTCACGAGTCCCCATCTCCTTGCCAATTATGGTCATTAGTAGTGAAGTTATTTAGCAAGAGTTGTATTTCACTATAAGGCCTCGCCATGAAACTACCCCCACAAGCTGAATCAAGATTCATCTTTGATGCCTCGTCTAGCCCATCAACAAAAGTGTGACCCAATACCTCATCAATCTGACAATGATGCTGGAAATCTCTGAGTAGCTTCTTGTATCTTTCCTAAGCTTGACGCAGTGTCTCTCCATCCCGTTGTTGGAACCCAAGAATCTGGCTCCTCAGCGACTTTGTCTTCTTAGTGGGGAAAAACTTGATTAAAAATTTCCTTGCTAAATCATCCCAAGTGTGGATTGAGTTCGCGGGCTCCTTTTGCAACCATTCCTTAGCTTCCCCCAGCAGTGAAAAGGGAAATAGTGTCACCCTCACATAGTCCTTGGAAACGTTCGGATAATTATAGGTGTCCATAATTTCTAGGAAATTCTGAATATGCCTCTACGGGTCTTCATGAGATAGACCCATATATTGCCCTGTGGACTGAATCAGTTGTACCATGTATTGTTTGAGTTCAAAATGCCTTGTGATATCAGGCTTCACAATAGCCTGAGTCATATTAGCAAGATTGGGCCTTGCGGCTTCTATCACCGCACGCTCTTCATTACATGCCATCTTTGTTCGTTGTGGTTGAACTACGATGTCCAACTCTCCTTCTATTCTAGTTCTTGCTTCGACTACCCTCCTCACTCTGCGAAGTGTTCATTCAATTTCAGGATCAAGGGGAAGGATATTGTTTGCTCTTCTACTCCTCTGCATTCAAGAGAAGAGCCTTCGTTAACACAAACAAGGTAAACTGAAAATTAGAGCTTGAACAAATAACTAATAAAAGCTTAACTCAGTCAAGTAGCTAATTTCTAAGTCTCCGGCAACGGCGCCAAAAACTTGTTGCGACCAAACACACTCACGCAAGTATACGTGATCATCAAGTAATAGAGTAGTGAGTAGAGTATCGTTCCCACGAAGACTTATGATTAACTTTTGACTAATTCAAACTCCAATAACTTATCGATTCAAGTGATTTCTCACAAAATAGATAATTTTCTAATTTACTACCTAAAACCTATCAAGTAATGAAATACTAGAAATCAACCACAATATTTAAACAATTTCGAATAACAAGCAATAGGAGATAATATTTCAGGGTCACGGGTTAGCTAACAATCGTGTTGTGTTCTTGGTTTAAAATGACTAATTGATTTATCTAAGTTGTTGATTGACATGGTTGATATTACTCATAAGAATCTGTCTAGTTCTTACTCGCCTATTCAAGCTTACTTAATGCCTATATGTCTATGGATTTACGATTAACAAGAATGCATTTACACTTCCTGTATTTTAACCAAGCAAGGCAATTAGGTATATGTCTATCCTAATTGCGAATCTGTTCCCCGATGCCCGGGTTCAAGAACCTGCTCTATTTAATTCTATATGCAATCTAGAATTCTCACTTTCAAGTTCAACTCTAGATTCGTAGATAATATTTCACTATTAGTTACTCTGCAAAATAATTAAGAACAGAATTAAATAAACAACCCAATATGATAAAATCAACTTCGTCAAATTAAACTTCAAATATCAACATTCATGTATTACCCATGACCCTAGAACAATAGGGTTCTTAGCCACTCATGTTCATACAATCATCTAAAATAAAGTTTCCAAACATAAAATCAATGAGTACTAGGAAAGGGATGGAAGAATTGATCAAATCCTTGCTCCCGAGTGTTTAGCACCTCCCTTCTTCTCTCTAAGTCACGTTTTTCTTTCTCAAAAATAGGCTTATGTTGGCTTTTATATGAGTTGGGGGCGTCTAGGGGTCGAAATAACCGAGTCCTAGTCGAAAAAGGCTACTTTCCCATCTTGAGCGTTTAGATGTTGTAAATTGCGCCACAGCCAGTGCCCCACGCTGGCTGTGGCCCTCAAATTTTACTTTTTGGCATTTTCGTCCCGATTTAGCTCCAATTCGTGCCATTTCGTCCCAAATTGCATCTGAATGATCTCTACACATAGAAATACCAAAATTTAGCACAAATAATCATATTAAACATCTCAAATCGTCGAGACATGAGCAAAATATGAAGCGATATATATCAAAATATGCATACATTAAGCTGATTATCACGCCACGTGTGCAAGTGACATATTCTGGCCAATCAAATGTGGCCATGTCACACTTCAATTTGATTGGTCGGAAAGAGTTTGTTCTTATCATAATTTTTTCCTTCTACAACTATAAATAGGGGTTTTCATAACCCAAAAAAGGACCATAAGTGATAACAAGAAGCAAGAAAGAGCTCGTGGATCAAACGCTGCAAATTCCTCTACATATTTCAAGGTTCAAGCAATCAAGTTCAAGCTCAAGAACGAAGAACAAATTAAGTTCAAGCTCAAGAACAAACAAATCAAGATCAAACTCAAAGGTCCTTGAATTTATATTGGAAAAGTAGAATTAGAGGATCCATAGAGATTGTACACTCATATCATTTGAAATCAGATACTATAATTGTTGCAATATTTTCGGTCTTGATTTTATTTTCTCGACGCAATTTATTGTCTACACTTTGATCTAATTATCTTGTTGCATTGTTTAATTATAGATTTATTATCGACTATTGTCGCATGCATGAAATAGTAGTCATGTTTGAGGTAATTTAATTTTATTAATCACATAAATTCTCCTTAAAGATTAATTCCATGTGTGCGTCTCAATGGAGAAAAAACAACATGCAAGTATGTACAGTATTCTTTGTACAATTTAAATTATTCTTACAATATTAATGTACAAAAAGGTACGTAAGAATCATAATTAAAGAACTTGAATTAGAATGAGTTTGGTGAAATAGAATTTTGTTGAACTTAATCACACGCTTTAATTTCTATTTAAAAAGAAAGATTATAATCCATGAACATCTTATTTGCCGGAAATAATTCATGAAATATGGCCAAAGTAGATAATTAGATTTATTACCTAATAGCTTATGGGTGACACCACCTTGATGTTATCAATGAAAAAACATTAACAAAATATACCCAAATTCGAAAGAAATATTAAAAAAGATACGACTAATAACATGTTTGTACTTTATGATGACTATACGATAATACGTAGAAACTTCAAAATATAATGAGTGGTTTACATAATCAGATATGTGTCCCAAGTGCGATTTTCAACCTGATCAGGCATTCTACGTTTCAAGCTGACATTTGTTTGAAGATGCCTTTTCTCGTGACACCTCAATGTACATAAGGACACGAATAATGTCAAGAACCAACGTCCATTAAAGGTCATGATGGCGCCGGACATCGTTGTTGTCAGGAAAGTCAAAAATAAATACTTAATTAGGTTCTTATTTTAATATTTTTGAAATTTTATTTTCTTCAATTAAATAGTAAAAGATAGAATTTACAGAATAAATAATAATATTTTTAACAATTTCAATATAGGACAACTCAAATCACCAAAATCCGGTATCACAAGTGCATGAGCCTCAACTAGGAATGTAAAATAAAATACATCATTTGTTCGGAATACAAATTCGGACAAGAGTAATATAAATACTTTGAAGGAGACTCTGCTGGCTGTGGACTCGTAACGTGGAATGCAGCTCACCTAAGTCCCCGCAATAACAGCACCTCTGCGCCCACAAGGCCACTATACATACATGGATCTGCACAAAAATGTGCAGCAAATGTAGTATGAGTACGTAAATCAATGCGTACCCAGTAAGTATCCCACCTAACTTCGAAGAAGTAGTGACGAGGGGTCGACTTCGACACTTACTATGGGCTATAAATAAAATATCAATGATATAATTAAGCATGGATTATATAAAACAGTTGCAAGCTCAATATTTTTAATTAAGTAAGCAGTTCTTTTATAATTAAGAAATCTCCAAATTTATTTCCTATTATTTAACAATTTATCTCAAGCCAAGGAGGCAATATCATTTATTGTAAATTCCAAAGCAATTAATTCAATCATGCGCAATCATGTCAAGGTCGTATGGCCCACTTCAACATAAATATTTAAATTGTGCACTGCCGAGGGTTGAATGACGCGAACCATAGATGCATCTATTAAATCTGCCGAGGCGTTCGACCCGCTCCACAAAACGATAAACACATTCAAACAACCAAGTCAAGAATTTATTAAGGGGCAATTATTCAAGGAAATGCCAGATTTTTATTTAACGGTCAAGAGAACGAGCTTTTATCCTTTTAAAATTTCTTTACCAAGTTCAATGTGATCTAAGCAAATCAAATTAACAAGAAGGTTGCAACATCGCAAGTATAGCATGATTTGGATTCTAGACTACCCGGACTTAAGTATAATAGTAGCTACGCACAGACTCTCGTCACCTCGTGCGTACGTAGCCTCCACAAATAGGAGCACATATTGAATTATTTCACCTATGGGGTCAATTCCTTCTTACAAGGTTAGAAAGGATATTTACCTCGCTATGCAATTCCATAACCGGCTCCCAAGCCCTTCCAACAACTCAAAATAGATGCCCAACGCTCCAAAACTAGTCAATAAATATGCAAACCCATAAATATATACTCTAATACTCATTATAATTCAATTTAAACAAATCCCCAACTCCGCTCGAAACGTTGATAAAATCACCCTCGGGCCCATGTGCCCGGATTCCGAAAATGTTCGAAGATAAACTTTACCCATAACCTTACGAACTCAAATATATAATTTATTCTCAATTCAATGTCCAAATTCGTGGTCAAAATCTAAAAATACCAAATTCTAGATTTGCTATCAAAAATCCCACAATTTCTACTAATTTCCATGTTTAAATCCTTATACAAACCATGTATTTAACCTATAATAAGTGGAAATCACTTACCTTGTATTTCTTGATGAAAATCCCCCTTTGAAGCTCTCCAAAAATTGCCCAAACCAAGAGAAATTGAAAGACAATGGGCAAAATCCCGTTCTTAAAGAACCCTTCTGCCCAGCGACTTCTCGCATCTACGCTCACTTGACCGCTTCTGCGGTTCTGCAGGTGCGAAAAATACTCCGCTTCTGCGGAGATACCCCCAGTTACCTGCTTCCGCTTCTGCGCCTTCCCTTCTGTAAGTGGGTCTCGCTTCTACGGCGAGATGACCGCATCTGCGGTCTCAGCACTACCCAACAAAAATCACATCTGCGCCCTTTTAGCCACTTCTGCAGCTCGGCACCTGCAGCCAAAACCTCGCAGGTGCAGTTACACCAGGAGGCAGCTGCTCCAGCACTTCTTCCAAGTCCAAACTCGATCCGTCGATCATCCGGAATCCACCCGAGGCCCTTGGGACCTCAACCAAATATACCAACACGTCCCAAAACACATTACAAACTTAGTCGAGGCCTCAAATCACGCTAAACAACATCAAAACTACGAATCACCCTCCAATTCAAACCTAATGAACTTTAGAACTTCAAACTTCTACATTTGATGCCGAACCACATCAAACCACGTCCCATTGACCTCATATTTTGCACACAAGTCATAATTGACATTATGGACCTACTCCAACTTAAGGAATCGGAATCCGACCCCGATATAAAAAAGTCCACTCTTAGTCAAACTTCTCAAAAACTTTCAAAATTCTAACTTTCCACAAATTACCCCAAAATGACCTACGGGCCTCCAAATCCACATCCGGATGCGGTCCCAATACCTTAATCGCCTTATAGAGCTATTCCCACACTCGAAAATCCCAAACGGACATCAATAACATTGAAATGCACTTCAACCCAAATTTAGAAAATTTTTCAAAAAATGCCAACTTCCATAATAGGCGCCGAAACGCTCCAGGGTCATCCAAAACTCGATTTGAACATACACCCAAGTCCAGAATCATCATACGAATCTGTTGGAACCTTCAAATCCCAATTCTGAGGTAGTTTACCTAAAAATTATATCTTAATAAATTCTTCCAACTTAAGGCTTCCGAAATGAGAGTTTTCTTTCCAAATCAACTCTGAACTTCCCGAAATTCAATTCTGATCACATGTACAAGTCATAATACCTGAAGTGAAGCTGCTCAGGGTCTCAAACCACTGAACGACATGCTAGGGCTCAAAACGACCGATCGGGTCGTTACATTCTCTCCCACTTAAATATACGTTCGTCCTCGAACGTGCTAAGAACTGCTTTGGAGTTGTCTGAAATCACTGTTTAACACCCCGTGCACCTACCTGTGCTACCACAACTTAGTTGAGCACATTAGCTTGAGAAAATCTGAAGATTCTCCCATTTATTTAGGCAAATAAGCCTTAGGGCCAAATTCCAACATTTGAAATTCTCTATTAGGCTTGCTTCCAATATACGAACACTGTTTCAAACACTACACGATGTACCAATAGATGATTGCATACTCTCACCGAATTCACGCCATGCATTGCATTATTCATATGCCCATAATAACATCCACTGATAACAATAGCCGAAATCTCACGAATCTTATGCTCACGACACACCTCATGACACCTATAAGTCTTGTTCCAACCCTTGAAATGCCACGACAGAGAAGATGTGTAGAACTCATAGCCACCTGCCGAATTACAATTTATGGAGTCTCTCCTCCTAACAAGTACCATTACCTCATTCTGGACCGAGTAACAATATCTACTCTGTAATATGCTTCATATAAATCTGATCGCACTGATCCCAGGTCTAATAATCTCTCCTCACCCAGTACAAGCTGCTCAGGAAATAAGCCACCTCAGACACTGCCAAAAATATCATATGATGCCATAATGTGCCCACAAGCTACAAACTCAAATGTGATACATAAGGAAACAAACCCTGGAAGGATCTACTCAACCCACGTAACTAATTTAAACAACTGAAAAGATGTTATGAACCTTTCTCAGGAAACGAGAAGAAAAACACCCAATAATAGATATGGGAAACTATACGCAATAACACACTGTTGTGGCGTGCAACCCGATCCACACATGATACCGTTGCGACGTGCAACCCGATCCAACCATGACACCTGTGGCGGCGTGCCACCCGATCCAACCATATACCTGTGGCGGCGTGCCACCCGATCCACACATGGCAATAAATAGGGAAGTACCCATCAAACCAAAACGTTTATACCTACGAAATACCCGAATGTCAACCATAAGCACTTAATCTTTGGGAGACGGGTAGCGCCATAAGCTACAAAACTCAAGCACGACTAAGGTGCAATAAATGACCTGCATCTCGAGAGCCATCCTGCTCATATAACACCACAAACTATACGGTATCTCAATACGAGTGCGAATAATCAAACCGCCTCACAACCCACATGGCACAATAGAGACTACACGGAAGGGCCGACAACAGAAATAACATCCAAGGCCTGAAGAACCCTCCGAAAACAACGCTATACTGAAATGAACACACCCCGCTTGATATAGAGCCCACATTCACATTTAGATCCATTCACGGACCTCAAGCCGATTCTGATCGTACCGCACTGGGCTAATAACCTTTCAAGGATCCATAATAACCCATGACATACAAGAACAACTGTCAAATCCGTAACAAACTTCCACAGTCCACAACCAAATAAACCGAGCACCTTTCAGGCATAAATTCTCGCATTAGCGATAGTACCACGATCTCCATACTTGGTTTCAATCAAGCAAGTGACTACATGTCACACTTATATAATCTTCCCGTGGGACACGCTCCCACAACCTTTCGCACCAGATAACAAGTCTACACATCCATACCACCGGCCATACTAATATTGTAAAACAAATCAAGAATCCACAATTAGTACGCAAAGCCTCCTACACAGGACACTGATCTCAGGTGATGTTAAAGACAATACCAGCTTACTCTAACCATCTGAATTCCTTTTCCTGCTCATCCAAGCTTGTGGCATTCTTGTCAACACCGAACCACAACCTTGATCCTCAACTTCCAATTCCCATGCTACTCACTGCACCCAATCATGCCAATGCGCAAGAGTATAAGAATTTCATCATAATTCCTGAACCACTAATAGAATACACACTTCATCATATAGGAACCTCTTACTTGACTCATTTCAGGAGAACCATTGTAACACGTGAATGAATTCTCATAACCACAGAAAATACAACCCCAAGTAGTGGTCTAATCCACCATGTCCCTTCCAGGATCCATTTTTCACACAACAGGCCATATGAATCGAATACCTCCCAAATCAACCAAGTTGTGGTGGCACTCAAGCCCAAGTATACAACCACAAACCACATCTGTCACTTCATGCTGGAGAAACTGGTCATTGCCATAACCGTGTTGATTCAACCATTACTAACCGAGACACTTCTTCTAATTTACTCCGGACTTGCCTTAGGAATAATAATGATTCCATTCAAAACATAACGAACCCAAATCTGCACTTATCCTGTGTGACCTCATTTCACGAGACCACATTGTCTCAAAACCCACGAACCATCTCATACCCTCCTTGTGTGCATATTCGCATCTTCAACTGGTACACCCATTCTAATAATCCCTCTATGAATCCGAAGTTACTTTCCCCCATGCCTCCAATGCTACACCGTAGACCGAAGAAAACGTAGAACACTCTCGTCCCCTTTCATAATCCACTGTAAAAGCTCGATACTTAACCATACTACGGACTCAAAATCCTGAGGCACCGCACTTTAACTTTTGAATCCACAGGACTGTTGTTGAGAGTCACCCACTCTGGCTTAGTCCCGAATATAACCAACTCCAAGGCCTTGCTAGCACATGAACACTCTCTAAAATAAGCACCCGGCTAGATCACTTTCCTTGTACTTCACATCTATACGAAGCATAAACTCTGAGTCTTCCCAAAGCCGGAACATGAATCGATAAGGCCAACTACAACACACATTCCTCAAATCCTTTGCTCAAATTACCACTGATGTTCTCTTTCTTTAGTCATAATAACCCACCAATATGCCGATAACCAGAAACCTCATAAGTAGACAACTATGCAATCCAATCGTAGGCGGTGGGGCTCTCCCACTTAAGCTTGAAGCTACCATTACATGACCCTGGAACCTACCAAGATTCCTTATCCCCCATTGACATGATTTTTCACAATCAACCCGCCAAATTCCTCGAAATCCTTATGTTAAACATTTCATGAACATTCTGAATCACTGGCCGAATTCACATATTCGACCTCTTACTGGATAGGCAGTAAAATCCTTCATAGAGGCTTCGTCAACACCACACGGCCGCTAACCTGCTCACAGGATATAACCCACTTGTGGGAGTTACATGCCGACATCTTCCAACAGTGCTGCACCGAGTACAATTATTACAAAATCAATAAACCACCCTGAGCTTGTGCTTATTCACCAGCTGTACAAGTCCATTCACTTCTCATGGACATCAATTAAAAGTGCAACAATACATCCCAATCCAAAGTCCTGTAGTATCCTTCTTCATATCAAGCAACTCATTTTTGTTGTATCCAACCTTCCTCCGTATAGCAGCCAATATTCCAAATTAAGCCCGTAGACTGAGTCACTGTCCACCATGAATCCCAAATCACTCTAAACTTTCTCAAGACGTGTAGCTATCCTACCATATAACCCATCTGTTACTCTGCCACTCTCTAACTTTGGTCAAACCCTCTCCTTTAAGCAACTACCCGACTTCTGTTTCTCACACTTGGCCTTCTAGAAATTTAACCACCGTAAGACACCTCCCACATGTCCTTCCTCATCCTTCGTTGACCAGTTGTTGCCTTATATCAAAATCTATTTCTGTATCACTTGAACCAATAGATCGCTACCAACTTTAAACTTCCCCGAAGATCATCTTCCCTGAGCCCTCAACACCAGGATCAACAATTAAGTCCTGAACCACCTCATACTACGATCTCTGACAGCCGCTTCTCTGGCACTATTTGATGAAGACCATAACACCGGTGAACTTAACACATTCAATCTGGGGCGACGACACCACATCACAGATGAAAATTCCACCATGCTCGAAATACCAAGTCTCGTTACTCCGTCAACCCAAACCTGAACATTCATAGTCTGATTGCCTTTCCTTTGCCAGAAATTAAATACTGGATTTCTGAATCACGCATTGAGAAAAAACCTCCTTTCAATTCATTCACTTCCCCTACACGTAGACAAGTATCCTACCATTACCTTAATATTGTGCGATAACAACTCATGAACATCATAGCTATTGGTGTATAGCCCAAAAATCATCAGAAATACAGCTATTGGGATGAGATGACAGAACATCCTTTCACAAGGCGACGACATTAGCCCAATCGAATACGCAGGGAGAAACATCCTGCTCTACATCAGTAGTGCCATTAAAATTCCTCGATTCTAAATTATAACAAGCGCTTCACGTCGCACATGATTGAATAGGAAGAAAATAAAGGCATAAGCCTCAAAGGAATCAAATCGCACGATGAGGAATCAAGAAGGGAAGTGCTCCTAACAGTCCTGTAGCCTCTCGAAGATAAGTACAGACGTCTTTGTACCGATCCGCAAGACTCTACTAGACTCGCCCATGACTCGTGAGACCTAAGTAAACCTAGTGCTCTCATACCATGTTGTCACGACCCAAAATCCATTAAAGGTCGTGATGGCACCGGACACCGCTGTCAGGCAAGCCAAAAATAAATACTTAATTAGGTTCTTATTTTAATATTTTTGAAATCATATTTCCTTCAATTAAATAGTAAAAGATGAAATATAAAGAATAAATAATAATACTTTTAATAATTTCAATACAGGACAACCCAAATCACTCCATAACTCGGTGTCACAAGTGCATGAGCCTCAACTAGGAATGTAAAATAAAATACATCATCTGTCCGGAATATAAATTCGGACATGAGAAATATAAATACTCTGAAGGAGACTCTGCTGGTTGTGAACTCGTAACGTGGAATGCAACTCACCTAATTCCCCGCAATAACCGCGCCTCTGCGCCCACAAGGCCACTATACATATATGCACCTGTACAAAAATGTGCAGAAAGTGTAGTATGAGTACGTAAATCAACGCGTACCCAGTAAGTATCTTGCCTAACCTCGAAGAAGTAGTGACGAGGAGTCGACTTCAATACTTACTATGGGCTATAAATAAAATAACAATGATATAATTAAGCATGGATTATATAAAACGGTTGCAAGCTCAATATTGTTAAGTAAGTAAGCAGTTCTTTTATAATTAAGAAATCTTCAAATTTATTTCCCATTATTTAACAATTTATCTCAAGTCAAGGAGGCAATATCATTTATTGTAAATTTTAAAGCAATTAATTCAATCATGCACAATCATGACGAGGTCGTATGGCCCGCTCCAACATAAATATTTAAAATGTGCACTGTCGATGGTCGAACGACGCGAACTATAGATGCATCTATTAAATCTGCCGAGACGTTCGGCCCGCTCCACAAAACGATAAATACATTCAAACAACCAAGTCAAGAATTTATTAAGGGGAAATTATTCAAGAAAATGCCAAATTCTCATTTAACTGTCAAGAAAATAAGTTTTTATCCTTTTAAAATTCCTTTACCAAGTTCAATGTGATCTAAGCAAATCAAATTAACAAGAAGGTTGTAACATCGCAAGTATAGCATGATTTGGATCCTAGACTACCCGAACTTAAGCATAATAGTAACTACGCACGGACTCTCGTCACCTCGTGCGTACGTAGCCCCCACAAATAGGAGCACATATTGAATTATTTTACCTATGGGGTTAATTCCCTCTTACAAAGTTAGAAAGGAGACTTACCTCGCTCTAAATTTCCATAACCGGCTCCCAAGCCCTTCTAACAACTCAAACATATGCCCAACGCTCCAAAACTAGTCAATAAATGTACAAACCCATAAATATATACTCTAATACTCATTATAATTTAATTTAAATAAATTTCCAACTCCGTTCGAAAAGTTGATAAAATAACCCTCGGGCCCACGTGCCCGGATTTTGAAAATTTTCATAGATAAACTTTACCCATAACCTCACGAACTCAAATATATAATTTATTCTCAATTCAATGCCCAAATTCGTGGTCAAAATCCGAAAATACTAAATTCTAGGTTTTCTACCAAAACTCCCACAATTTCTACTAATTTTCATGTTTAAATCCTTATACAAACCATGTATTTAACCTATAATAAGTGAAAATCACTTACCTTGTAATGCTTGATGAAAATCCCCCTTTAAATCTCTCCACAAATCGCCCAAACCAAGAGAAATGGAAAGAAAATGGGCCAAATCCCGTTTTTAAAGAACCATTCTACCCAGCGACTTCTCGTACCTGCGGTCACTTGACCGCTTCTACGGTTCCGCAGGTGCGGCAAATATTTCGATTCTATGGAGATACCTCCAGCTGCCTGCTTCCGCTTCTGCGCCTTCCCATCCGCAGGTGCGGTCTCGCTTCTGCGGCGAGATGACCGCATCTGGGGTCTCAACACTGCCGAACAAAAATCGCATATGCGCCCTTTTGCCTGCTTCTGCGGCTCCGCACCTGCGGCCAAAACCTCGCGGGTGCGGTTACACCAGGAGGCAGCTGCTCCAGTACTTCTTCCAAGAGCAAACTCAATCTGTCGATCATCCAGAATCCACCCGAGTCCCTTGGGACCTCAACCAAATATACCAATACGTCCCAAAACACATTACGAACTTAGTCGAGGCCTCAAATCACGCCAAACAACATCAAAACTACGAATCACCCTCCAATTCAAACCTAATGAACTTTAGAACTTCAAACTTCTACAATCGATGCTGAAACCCATCAAATCACGTCCGATTGACCTCAAATTTTGCATACAAGTCATAATTGATATTGCGGGCCTACTCCAACTTCCGGAATCGGAATCCGACCCCGATATCAAAAAGTCCACTCCTCGTCAAACTTCTCAAAAACCTTCAAATTTCTAACTTTCGCCAAATGACCTCAAAATGACCTATGGACCTCCAAATCCACATCCGGACGCTCTCCCAATACCAGAATCGCCTTACGGAGCTATTCCCAAACTCGAAAATCCCAAACGGACATCAATAACATTGAAATGCACTTCAACCCAAATTTAGAAAAATTTTCCAAAAATGCCAACTTCCATAATAGGCGCTGAAAGCTCCCGGGTCATCCAAAACCCGATCCGGACATACGCCCAAGTTCAAAATCATCATACGAACCTGTTGGAACCTTCAAATCTTGATTCCGAGGTCGTTTACACAAAAATCACACCTTAGTAAATTCTTCCAACTTAAGGCTTCCGAAATGAGAGTTTTCTTTCTAAATCAACTCTGAACTTTCCGAAATTCAATTCCGACCACACGTACAAGTCATAATACCTGAAGTGAAGCTACTCAGGGCCTCAAACCGCCGAACGACGTGCTAGGGTTCAAAACGAACGGTCGGGTCTTTATAATTAAAATGGACTTCATTATTTCAATGATCGATGAAAGACTCACAACCGCAATCATTGACAAATTCATAAAGTGTAACGTGTGTTTATACATGATCCCAATAGGTGAAAGGAACACCTTTCATCTTTTGCTAGGGCTGTTCTCTTCTAGAGATTAAAATATCTAAATCTAGTATATATATATATATTACATCTAAATCGATATATTGACATAAGCACAGGATTAAAATGGACTTCATTATTTCAATGATCGATGAAAGATTCACAACCGCAATCATTGACAAATTTATAAAGTGTAACGTGGGTTCATACATGATCCCAATTGGTGAAAGGAACACCTTTCATCTTTTGCTAGGGCTGTTCTCCTCTAGAGATTAAAATATCTAATCTAGTATATATATATATATATATATATATATATATATATATTAATTTAAGTGAACTATTTATTTAATGACACACTAAAAACTCGCAGCCATGCCAACTTAGAGTGCTGGCGGTAGGCAATAATGATTGCAAAGTGGTAACTGGAGGAGGTTGCCAATGGTAGTTTGGCAGTAGCAGTTTCTTAGTCGTGGAAGCTAATGACTGTGGGGTGAGAATTGTGTAGGAAAAGATGGTGGTAGAAGTAAATGGTAGTGGCTATCACTGGAGGTGGTGGTGATTGGTGGCGGTGGTTGGCTGTGATGTTTGGGCGATTGAGGTCACTGGAGTTGGTTGTGCTGTGATAATGGATAGAATACTGACCAAAATTCATATTCACATGAATCTTTAAATAAAGATAAAATTACTTTGATTATCAGTTGGGGCAACAATGCTATCAAAACTGGCCTATGCATGTTCTACCTTCTTACCAGTTTGACCCAATTTTTGTTTTCACAGCATTAGAGACCTATTTCTCACTTTTTATTTTCTTTTCCCAGTGCTTGTTTTTTCCTTTTTCCCTTCTGCTCGGCTTCTTTTCCTTCTTCTCCTTCGTTCTTTCTTTGTTTATATTCAAAGTGATGGAGATCTTTATAAAGTCTTTATATCCCTTTTCTTTTTATCTAAATGTTTATGGTCTTCATCCATGGTATGTTGAGTTTTAATGTATTGAAAAAAAATTGTGTTTACCCTAAAAAACGGATAACAATTGAATTTATATGTGGTTTTAAGGATATGTGAATTAATTCAATACAAGTGATTAATGACGTTAGATTAAGCAAATAAAATACGTAATAAATGGCCAAACCAATGATAAGGGTGATTCCGAGCTCGGTTAATGGCTCAACGAGGAAACTGCCCTCGATTCCAAACTTGCACTTATGAAGAACTTAAAAAAAAAAATAAGGACTTTGAACAACAAAGAGAATTGAAATAAATTTTTTTGGTATGCATTTTACAATGTCTCTCATGAATAATAAGCTTCTCCCTTTATAAAGTGGGGGAGTTTACCCTAAGTACAATTCTAAGAAAAGTAAAAATTTTTTGTTTCGCTAATCATATTTTCTGCCGATACGGACCGTGATTCATGCCGTGTGGGTACGGACATCACGGCCCCGAGGGCAGGTATTTTGCCCGAGCCCCGATACGAGGGGATTCGCGCTCTGACTCCGATCATTACGGTCATGTTCCTGCTCTGATTGCCTCACCAGAAAATTGGGGTGTTCAGTGGGCTCATTTTACCCGTATACAGATAGTCCCCTCGTTTCTCAGATAGTAGGCTTGCCGAAACGATGGGAAATAACATATGACTCTGGTTCCTTCCTTCGAATGTTACGATGAGGGAGACGAAACGTCCCATCGGTCATGTCGATCTGACTTCGAACACATGTCGCTCACCGACAGGTTGGCCCCCAATGCAAAGCGTTGGCCGTTTCCCTATAAAAACTTCCCCTTTTGTCCTTTTTCAACTTTTCGGCTAAATCACTACCTTCGAACTTTTCAACCATCATCAAATCTTCTTCAAACCTTCATATCTTCATCCTTGTTCTTCAATCTCCATAGTAATCTCCAGAGTTTTGCACAACTTTTCTTCAAATACTCTATTTTTCATCTCCAAAATCCGTTTTTCCAAAACCTTGCGTTCTTTCCTCAAAGTTTCAAACACTCCCTCAGATGACAATGGCCAAAACATCAAAAACCACTCCTCAACAAGTTGCCTCTGAGGTGATTGCCCTCGAAACAGCTTCCCCCGTTGTGGCTGCTAACGAACCGGTCGCCGAGCCTCCCTTTGTCAGTGTTCATTCCCGGGGGATGCTCAATTGCAGATGACTGTAAAGTCGAGAAGCCCTCATGCAAATAGGATAGGGGTGAAGAAGTCTCGAGGTACATATGTTCTGTGACACAAGATGTTCTTCCCATAGTTCGTAAGGACTGCAATTGGGAAGGCAAGAACGTAGTAGTCCCCAGGCTCGAGGACGTCGTTACTACCCACGTGGAGGGGTACTTAAGTGTTTACACTTATCCTATCACATTAGGCCCGATTGTTCTAGACTTTTGCAAGAGGTATGGGGTATTTTTCAGGCAAATCTATCCATCATTGTGGAGGATCGTGACCCTCTTCCGCTACTTCGTGAACAAGACCGAATCTCATCGGTTCACGATCGACCACCTGCTTCGATTATATAGTCCCTGGATGTTCCAAGGGGGGCTGATCAAGCTTACTCATCGGGCCAGCAAGGCCCCCATTTCGAGTATCGACGAAGACCAAGATCGGGGCTGGAAGGGACGCTTTGTCTGAGTGAAAACTGAGGATTTGATCCCCCGGAATACATGTTATTCCCTGAGAAGTGGAATGCGTCTCGTAAGTGCATATCTCTCTTTAAACATCAAAATTCTTTTTCTTTAATTTCTATCTTCTCATTCATGTGTGTGGTTGTGCAGCTGTCGCCCGAGTTCCAAATACGGTTCCCCGGTTAAAGGAGTGGATCGAGGGCATATGTACTTAGATGTCGTACTTCGAGCGCACATGGGGCGGACTCTCAAAGAGCCGATAGGAGGCCCATTCTCATGGTAAGGCCTCTTTCTGAGTAGCAAATACTATGTTTCTACCTTTTATTATACTAACTCCTCTTCCATTTTTGTTATTGCAGGTTTGCCTAAGACTACCGAACTTAGGACTTTGGAAGCAGATGAGTATGTTCCCCAGTCCGTTGATCCCTCGGTTGCTTCCACGGAGGGAAAAAAGAAGAGGAAGAGAAAACCCTTGGGCTCGCAGGGCTCCGAGGTGAAGAAACCAAAGAAACGGGGTGCTCTGCAAGCCTGGGAGGGGCTCCAGTTCCCGGGTGCCGGACTCCGATTCCCTCCTCCGGCTTAGGGATGAGCTGGAGGATGAATCTATTTTTGTAACCCACGGGACGACCTATCCCGGGGACTAGGATGCATCCGAAGGGGAGACTCATGGGATCGATCCCCCTCAAACTCAAAAGACTGGCATGGATACCCGGGGTGAAACTTCCCAGGATGTCGGTTCCGCTCCAAAGGAAGCGCCTGGCGTAATTGAGATCTCGGGCATGCCCTCCTACACTGAGTCTATGCTCGAGGAGGCCCAAACGAGAAAGGAGAAATCCAACGAAGGGGGCCAGGGTGCGAAAGATCCCCTTCACTCTTTTTTCGATGGTGTGGACTCGTCCGCTTTGGAAGACTTCTCCGAGATGGGCGACCTGGAAGTTTAGAAGAAAGACACTTCCTCGAAAGTTGGCGGACCGAGCTCGAGCCCGAAATTAGTCAATCAGTTCTCTACACCGAGTGTGAACCTCTATCACAAGATATCGATTATATTGACCGTCCCGGAGAATGCCTGAGTTTTGTTCGCTCTTGTGGGGATAGCTAGCTACCTCCAATGCCCGGTGACCGAGGAGGACCAGGCAAAAATGAATGTAGTGAATGTGCCATGCCTTTTCAATGGGGTAAGGCAACATTCCCTTCTATCGTTATCTGTATTTGTTGTTTCTCACTTTTTTTGCCTTTTTGCAGACCTCGGTACTTCACCACAAGAGTTTCCTTCGGTACCGGGTTGAGGTCAATCAACTCGAGCTCGAGATCAAGGAGCTTGCCCAAAAAAGGGACATGTACAAGCTTCTTAGTGAGCAGCAAGAGTGGGTTGCCAAAAACCTCCAGGCCGAGCTGGATACAGCTCAGAAAGAAGCATCAACCTTAAGGCAGAAGCACGTCGACTTGGTGGAAAAGGTAAAGGTTTTTGAAGTTAGAAACAAAGGTCTGGTCGTAGAGGCTAACAACAATACTTCGCAGGTCCAGCAGAAGATCGACCAGACCGACCAACTCCGCAAGGAGATGGACGAGATCCAAGTAATGACTAACGGGCGAAAAAATAAGATGGACCTGCTGGCCTCAAAAAAGGAGACCGCTCAAGCCAAGTTGTGTTCGATGAAAGTTCAGCTTCGGGTGGCGAAGGAGAAGGCTGATGCACAGGCTCAACAAAATAAGGACCTCCAAGCACAACTGGGCTCGGCCATCGCTGAACGCGATGCCCTCGTCCAGGATCTCAAAATAACTAGGTCCGGGTTGGAAGTAATCTCGGCTGATGCTGACGAGATGGTGGTCCAATACAAGGCCGATGTTAAAGCAGCCGAGCCCCGTTTGAAGACTACTGTTATGTACGTAAGGCGGTTATCCCGAAGGGAGACCCTCAAAGAGATCCATGCTCTAGGTTTCGACCAATCTACCGAGATCGAGGAGGCAAAAGAACTTGAGGTTGAGGCCAAGAAGCCAGTTGAACCCCGAAGTGAAGAGGGCTCCGAGGGATCTGAAGAATCTGAAGGCCGCTACGGTTCTGGTGACGAGTCGGGTTCTGGTGAAGATCAGGCGTAGATACCATAGGATATTTTTTGTTTTTGTATCATGTACATATATTTTGTCGAGGCCATTTTTGTTGGGCCTTTGTAAAGGTATTCCGGAATATATATATATTTTCCCTTTTGGCAATTTTCAAGTCTATTATCTTAGCATCCTTTTACAATTGCAAATATTTCTTATGCCTTAGCACATAATCAAACGTAGTAATAAGTCATTTTTCGGAGGTCCGAACAAAACCTGTCCTCGATGCAACTTTTGCTCGAAACTTGTGAAAATTCGGAGTGATCGGAATTTCCCCAAGATGGTTGCTTAAATGTTTTTAGACTATGCCTTTGCCGAGGGTAATATTTGAATAGTTTTAGAATTTTGTTGAAGGCCTTATGTTTTGATTACGGGCTTCGGACGTCTTCAAACCATTTTTAGTATGGCCGTAGCCTTTTAGGTTTAGGCACTACCTAATAGGTTTTGTGCCTCCGGGTTTTGATAACCCGAGCCACCCGAACTTGTCACGGATGACAGTCCTCGAGTGGGGGTAGCCCTTTGGGCTCAGATAAGGGTGGCACGTGGGCTCGATAGTCCCCAGGTAGGAATAGCCCTTAGGCTCGATACTTTTAAAAAGCAAAAGTACGTATTAGCAAGGCAAAAACTTTCTTTCATTTTTATGCGTAACGCACAAGAATTTAAGCATGTAAAAGCTTGTATTATGGCTAAGGTGGCCTACGCAGGCACAGTTCACTTGACCTGTTGCCCCTTATAATAAATCCTATCCACCGAGCCTATATTGTTCAAGCACAAAGTTTCCTTCCTTGCTAAAAATCTTTACCCGAGAGTGATGGCCCCTAGTATTCGAGGTTGATCTCAAGAGGGCTCGGATGTTGTTGATTCGACCATTGACTCCAATTTAAAATCGGTCTTCGATTCTAAGTTAGCATGATTTACTGTTGCCTTATTAAAAACTTTGCCGAAAAACCCATTTGGGACAAAACCGGTTTAAGGAAAAAAGAGTGCAACACGTGCTTTCAGACCTAGCAGCCACATTCTCCTTTGGTTGTTGCCTGCAAGCATTAGTCCGTTTCGTAATATCAAAAAAAGTGAATGAGATCGTACCTTAGAAGTAGTACCATTTTAAGTGTGTCACGTTCCAGTTGTTCGGTGGTTGTGCACCATTTCCTGCTACGAGTTTATATGAACCTTTACCGGTAATCCTGATGACTCGATATGGTCCTTCCCAATTCGGTCACATCTTCCCTTTGTTCGAGTTCCGGGTGTTCAGTGTTACTTTTCTTAACACCATGTCCCCAATATTAAAGTGTCGGAGATTGGTTCTTCGGTTGTATTATATTTCTATCTGATGTTTCTGGGTTGCCAACCGGACTAGGACAACCTCGCGCCTCTCATCCAATAGTTCCAGGCTCGTGCTCATGGCCTCACCATTTGATTCTTCGGTTGCATATCAGATTCTGAGACTCGATTCTCCCATCTCAACCTGTATTAGTGCTTCGGCACCATAGACCAACAAAAATAGAGTGGCCCCAGTACTAGATTTTGAGGTCGTACGGTATGCCCACAAGACTTCGGGTAGAATTTTCTTCCATTTCCCTTTGGCATCGGTCAACCTTTTCTTAAGGTTTTGAAGTATGGTCTTATTTATAGACTCTGCATTTCTGTTCCCACTAGGGTGATAGGGTGTTGACAAGATCTTTTTGATCTTATAATCCTCGAAAAATTTGCTTACCTTGCTACCGATGAACTGCTTCCCGTTATCACACATTATCTCGGCCGGTATACCGAACCGACATATTATGTGGTCCCAAATGAAGTCGATGACTTCTTTTTCCCGGAACTTCTCTAATTCTTGAGCTTCGACCCACTTAGAAAAATAGTCAGTTATAAATAGTAGAAATTGAGTCTTACCAGGTGCCCATGGCAGGAGACCGACACTGTCCATTCCTCATTTCATGAACAGCCAAGGCGACAGGACCGAATGTAGTAACTCCCCGAGTTGATGGATCATTGGTGCATGCCTCTGACAACCGTCGCATCTCCGTACAAAGTCCTTTGCATATTTCTTCATGTCAATCCAGTAGTAGCCGACTCTGATTATCTTATGAACCAAAGATTCTACTCCCGAATAGTCTCCACAGGTGCCTTCGTGAATTTCCCTCAAAATATATTTAGTGTCTCTCGGGCCCAAGCATATGGAGAGTGGGCCATCGAACATTCTTCCGAATAGGGTACCTTCGGATAGGCTAAACCTGTCCACCTTTGTGCACAGAGCTCTCGATTCTTTAGGATCTGAGGGTAGCTTCCCGGTCTTCAGGTAATCTATATACTTGTTTCTCCAGTCCCAAGTTAAACTTGTTGAGTTTATTTCGGCATGGCCTTCTTCCACTACCGATTTCATGAGTTGTACGACTGTTCCTGAGCCGAATTCATCGTCATCAACCGATGACCCCAAGTTAGCTAGAGCATCGGCTTCGCTATTTTGATCTCGGGGTACGTGTTGTAGGGTCCATTCCTTGAATCAATGCAGTGTTACCTGTAATTTATCCAAGTGTCTTCTCATTCGTTCCTCTTTCACTTCGAATGTCCCATTGACTTGATTTACCACAAGAAAATAATCGCACTTAGCGTCGACTACTTCGGCCCCCAGGATTTTAGCCAATTCAAGACCTGCAATCATGGCCTCAATGTTAGTCAATTTCACAATTCTAATAGATTGCCCGATTACGTTACCCATAGGTAGCTTCAACATAATGCCAAGTCAGAACCCTTTTGCCTTTGAGGCACCGTCCGTAAAGAGGGTCCAGATTCTCGAAGAAGTCCCCGAGGTTAACAACAATTCCCGTTCGACTTCGAGTATTAAGGCTGGCATGAAGTCGGCCACAAAGTCTGCCAAAATTTGATACTTGATGGCAGTCCGAGGTCGATATTCGATATCGTACCCGCTAATTTCGACGGCTCATTTGGTCAATCGGCCCGAGAGCTCGGGTTTGTGCATTATGTTCCTCAGTAGGTAAGACGTTACGACATATATGGGATGACATTGAAAATATGGCTTTAACTTTCTGGAGGCGCTTAGCAAAGCAAGCACCAATTTCTCTAGGTGAGGGTACCTTGTTTCGGCCTCGCCTAGATTCCTGCTAACATAATAGATAGGAAATTGCGTACCTTCCTCTTTCCGGACTAAGACTCCGCTTACTGCTATCTCGAATACCGCTAAGTACAGGTATAACTGCTCGTCTGCCTTTAAAGTATGAAGCAAGGGTGGACTCAAAAGGTACTGTTTGAGTTCTTCTAAAGCTTGTTGGCACTCTGGGGTCCACAAAGAGTTATTCTTCTTCTTCAATAATGAGAAGAACCGATGGCTTTTATCAGAGGACTTTGATATGAACCGACCCAGGGAGGTTATATGACCGGTTAGCCTCTGAACGGACTTGACATTGTACACCACGGTGATGTCTTCTATAGCTTTGATTTTGTCAGGATTGATCTCGATCCCCCGGTTGGACACCATGAATCCAAGGAACTTCCCGGACCCGACCTTAAATGTGCATTTCTCCGGGTTCAGCTTCATATTGTATTTCTTCAGTATGTTGAAGGTCTCCTGTAAATGTTCCAAATGGTCCTCTACTTGCAAGGACTTAACTAACATGTCGTCAATGTAAAACTCTATTGATTTTCCTATTTGTTCTTAAAATATCCGGTTTACTAGGCGTTGATAAGTGGCACCAGCATTTTTTAGTCCGAACGGCATTATGTTATAACAATAGGTGCCGAATTTAGTGATGAAGGAAGTTTTTTCTTGATCGCCCGGGTCCATCCGAATTTGGCTGTACTCGGAATAGGCTTCAAGAAAGTTGAGTATCTCGTGCCTGGCCGTTGCATCGATCATGCGATCGATATTAGGCAAAGAAAAAGAATCCTTGGGGTACGCCTTGTTCAGGTCTTTGTAATCTATGCACATTCTTAACTTATTTCCCTTTCTAGGCACTACCACTACGTTATCCAACTAATCTGGGTACTTAACTTCCCGAATGGAACCTATTCTAAGGAGTTTGGATACCTCGTCTTTGATGAACTCATGCTTGACTTCCGACTGAGGCCTCATTTTCTATTTAATCGGGTGGAACTTCGGGTTCAAGCTTAGCTTATGAGTGGTTACTTCTGGTGGGATCCATGTCATATCTAGATGGGACCAAGCAAAATAATCCACGTTAGCTATAATTAATTTAATGAGTTTTTTCCTGAGCTCGGGAGTCAACCCCATGACCAGGTATACCTTCAGATCGGGCAAGTGTTCGATCAATATGACTTGTCCAACTCCTCGACCGTCGACTTGGTGGCATCGAAATCATCAGGGGAGATGAACGGCCTAGGAACTCCATAATCATCATCCTCGTCTGCCTCTTGCTTCTCTGGTTCGGTTGGGGCCGGTGTCAGTGATTGCCATTTAGTTTCTTCCTTCCTAACTGACTCTGGGTTCTTTGATGTCGAGACTGCGAACATTGGGATCACCTCATCGACCGCGAATATTTCTTTTGTGGCCGGCTGTTCTTCGTAAACTATCTTGATCCCTCCCGATGTGGGGAACTTCAATGTCTGGTGTAGTGTCGAGGGTATTGCCCTCATGTTGTGAATCCATGGCCTTCTAAATAGAGAATTATACCTCATATCCCCTTCGATGACGTAGAACTTCGTTTCTTGGATGGTTCCGCGAGTGTTCACTGGCAGGGTTATCTCCCATTTAGTAGTTTCACATGCCATGTTGAATCCTTTTAAGACCCGGACTGCATGCACTATTTGGCCTTGTAGACCCAGCTGCTCTACGACCCTCGATTTGATGATATTGGCTGAGCTACATGGATCAATCAACATAAGCTTAACTCGGGATTTTTTTATGAGTACAGAAATTACTAGTGCATCGTTATGCGGTTGCACGATGCCTTCAGCGTCTTCATAGTTGAAAGAGATAGTCCCCTCCAACATGTAATCTCGAGTTTACTTTTCCCTTGTAATGGACACCTTAGTGCGCTTTAGCATTGGCCCTAGGGGTATGTCGACTCCACCGATGATCATGTTGAGACGTGTTGAGGTTCCTCTTGCTCGGTCTACTTGTTGGAGTCCCTATTCCTGAAGTGATTGTTGGCTCGATCACTCAGAAATTTTCGGAGGTGTCCGTTATTGAATAACTGGACCACTTCTTCTCTTAGTTGTCGGCAATCTCCGGTCCTGTGGCCGTGAGTGCCATGATATTTACACATCATGTTGGGGTCTCTTTGGGCAGGATCAGACTGCAGTGGCCGAGGCCACTTGGTATCTTTGATGCGTCTGATGGATGATACGATGCCGGCAGCATCGACGCTGAAGTTGTTTTCCGATAACCTCGGTGCCTCCCTGGCCCTGATTGGCCTGTTGAAACCGTTTTTGCTCATGAGTCCCCAGCTATTATGACCTCAATCGCTTCTTTTTCATTCCTCGCCGGGGTACGTCCGGATTCGTTGACCCTTCAATCTCCGCTATACGGTTGATACCAATCTCTGCTTGGTCTTGGTTCATGATCGATGACTCTTTTAGACCTGTCATTAGTTCTGATGGGATACACGGGCCCAGAGGGGGCTCCGAGATGATCATCCTTGACTCTGAATTTTTATTGGTACCTATTATGTACGTCATCCCAAGTTACCGCCGGGTACTTTATCAAATTCTGTTTCAATTGATATGAAGCCAAGGAGCTTTGGGGGTTTTGTCTTTAAGTGAATGCTTGAACGGCCCAATCGTCCGCAACCGGAGGCAGGTCCATCCTTTCCATTTGAAACCTCGATACAAATTTCTTGATCATTTCGTTATCTCTTTGTTTCACTTTAAAGAGGTCCAATTTTCTGGTCTCGACTTTGATGGCCCCGACATGAGCTTTTAAGAAGGAATCTACAAGCATAGAAAACGAATCAATGGAATTAGGGGGCAGGTTGTGATACAATATCATTGCTCCTTTAGACAGGGTTTCTCCGAACCTTTTCAGCAGAACCGACTCGATTTCATCATCTTCTAATTCATTTCCCTTGATAGCACACGTGTAGGAGGTCACGTGTTTATTTGGATTTATGGTCCCGTTATACTTTGGGATTTCGGGCATACGGAACTTCTTTGGGATCGTTTCGGAGCTGCGCATTGAGGGAAAGGTTTTTGGACAAATTTCTTGGAATTCAGGCCTTTCAATATCGGGAGTGCTCCTGGGATTTGATCAACCGTGGAGTTATAGGTCTCCATTGTTTTGTCATTGGCTTCGATTTTCTTTTCTCCCGATTCCACCCGTATTGTCAGTTCCTCAAGCACCTTTATTATCTCTGGTTGGTCCTGGGTTCAACTTCACCCGGCCTTTCTGTGGCTGGTTCATTTCTACGGGTATTTTCCTAGGATAGTTCTGGCTCAACTCTGTTGGGGGTGCGACTTTGGTTTTGCAACTGGGCTATCGCCGCCTGTTGAGCCTGTAACATTTCAAAGATCACCCATAAATTGATCACATCGCCTTCGTTGTCGTGTGTACCCCAGGCTATCGATCGGACTCCCCCGGGAACGCTGTTTTTAGGGTCGGTAGCCAAGTTTGCATCGATGTTCACATGTGAGTTAGCATCGATTAGGTCCACGACCGGAACTCTGTTGAGATCAAAAGGAGGAACCTCGTTACTAGGAACGATGTTGTTGTTCTCGCCATGGTGGCCAGACTCAACATCAACGTTCAAATGAGCAGATTGAGAGTTCAACATTTTTAATTTGACCTGAAATTAAAATCTCAAATAACAAGCATAAAACAGAGTGCGTTATGAAAATTTGTATTAAATTACCACTATTATCCCTAGCCCCACGGTGGGCGCCAAACTGTTTACACTCAAAAACGGATAACAATTAAATTTATATGTGATTTTAAGGATATGTGGATTAATTTAATATAAGTGATTAATGATATTAGATTAAGCAAATGAAAGACGTAATAAATGGCCAAACCAATGATAAGGGTAATTCTGAGCTCGGTTAATGGCTCAATGAGGAAACTGCCTTCGATTCCAAGCTTGCACTTATGAAGAACTTAAGAATAAAAGTAAAAACTTTGAACAACAAATAGAATTGAAAAAAATTGCATTGGTATGCGCGTTACAATGTCTCTCATGAATAATAATAAGCTTCCACTTTTATATAGTAGGGGAGTTTTACCCTAAGTACAATTCTAAGAAAGGTAAAAAACATTTATTTTGCTAATCACTGATTTTCTGTCGATACGGGCCGAGATTCACGCTGTGATATCCGGTTGGGCATAGATATCATGGCCCTTTGTTAGTCGTGTGCAATTATTTGATAATTCTCTCCGAAGTCTTGATCCTCGAACCGGACCCGGAGGACATGGTCCCAATACCCCCCGAGGACAGGTGTTTTGCCCGAGCCCCGATACAAGGGGCTCCTCGCTCTGACTGTGATTCATTACGGTCACGTTTCTGCTCCGTTTGCCTCATCAGGAAATAGGAATATTCAGTGGGCTAGGTTTTACTCGTATACAAATTCATTGTGCACAAGTTTCTTTCACCGCAAACTGGCTATGTCAAAAACTTTTACTTGCATCACGTCTCACAAGAGTGGGACTTTCACATACCACAAATTGATTGAACTTTTAAAAGATGAAAAAAGACATGAAGGGATTTCAATTTCTTGTGATAAAAACATCAACATATGGTTTGAAAAGGTGGGTCATTCGTGTTTATAGATTGAATCGAGACATGGTTGTAGTAATAAAATTGAAGAATAAAAGTCCACCATTGAAGGCCGTTCAAAGCTACGCTTTCGAAAATAGGATTTTTCGAGTTTGTTAGTTGTTTGGATTGGGTGTTGTTTCAATTAATTGTAAACATCAAGAGGAGTTCAAAAATTAAATTTGAAGTGATTTGAGCAAGATTTGAGTTAAATTTTAAAAAGACGCAAGAAAGAAGACAAAGTCAGTTTTTGTATAATATTGTATATGAGTGTATAAACACACCTTATACACTATTATATAGCTTTATACAAGCATTTATAGACGAACTTCTTTCATGATTTTTAGTTGCAATTCTTGTTCAAAACCAGTCCAAATCTCTATTAAATGACTTTAAATTTTGTATGCAACCTCCTTATACTATTTCTGACAAGTCTAAACAACATCCACTCCAAATTTCTCATAAAATCATATTCGAAATTTAAACCCACTCATTTAGCCTTGTTAAACAATAGTGGATTATCTTAAAAATCTAATTTTTACCACCCAAATGGATTTGGTTTGTTGAACTAATATTTGAGTCACAGTTAGTAATTCGAAGATTAGATTAAAAGCTTGAGCATTTTTTTTTAAAAAAAAATTAATAGTAATTTTGAGAACTTATTTGGAGTTGGATGTTGAATCTTTGCCTATTATTTTTGGGCTATAGCTTTGCAAAATTAAATATAGGCCACTTGGTTGCAATGTATGTGTGTGGGTTATATTTATGTGTAATTCCCCCTTAAATAAACGGAAAAGGGCCAGAAATGCCCTTAACGTATTATAAATGGCTCAAAATGCCCTCCTTCCACCTATGGGTTCAAATTTGCACTAAATGTAACGTTAAGGGCCAGAAATGGCCTTAACGTAATAGAAATGGCTCAAAAATGCCTCCTTCCACCTATGGGTTCAAATTTGCCCTTAATGTTATTTTTAGGCTTAAAAATATCCCTCTCTTAACGGAAAGATGACGTGGCATTGATAGGCATTTTAATTGAACATATGGCATTTATTTAGTGGTCCACATAGATTTTTTCTAACCTAACCCAAAAGATTCGACTCGTCTTCTAATAACCCGATGGGTCAGATCAATGTCATATTTTTACTTTCTCCTTTTGCAGTAAATCCATGAAAATTTTTCACATGCACAATAAAAATATCCTTTCTGGCCGCAACAATGAGTAGATAAACATTCATCTTGTTTTCACCAGCAAAAGATTCGGTATCCCAACCCAGCATCTCTTGTTTCATATAAGGTTCTTACTTTGCTTTTCTTTCTTCCTTCATTTTCCATCAGCATAATTGAACACAAATTAAACACAAATTAGTCTATCAATTTTTCATACATTAAACACAAATTAACCAACACAACAACTGCCACAATTAAGCAACACTAATATTAGAACTAAAAAAAAAATTATAAGAATTGAAATGAGAAAATTAGCTTAAATCGGAGAATTAAAAGAACTACAACAACAACAACAACCCAGTATAATCCCACTAGTGGGGTCTGGGGAGGGTAGTGTGTACGCAGACCTTACCCCTACCCTGGGGTAGAGAGGCTGTTTCCAAATGACCCTCGGCATCCTTCCCTCCAAGAACTCCCCACCTTGCTCTTGGGGTGACTCGAACTCACAACCTCTTGGTTGGAAGTGGAGAATTAAAAGAACTAAGATAAAGAATTAGTATCAAAACATTAGAACTAAAATATATAAAAACTGAACTCAAAAAGCATATAGACAAACAAGGAAGGGAGAAGAAGAGGAAAAAACTCTACTTGGAACAAAAGAGACGAAAATGTCAATGGGTTTCCAGAAACTTGAGTTAATTTTAAAAAAACCGGGTTATTAGAAGATGGGTCGAATCTTTTGGGTTGAGTTAGAAAAAATCTATGTGGACCATTAAATAAATGCCACATGTTCAATTAAAATGCACATCAATGCCATATCATCTTTCCGTTAAGAGGGGAACAGTTTAAGCCTAAAAATAACAATATGGGCAAATTTGAACCCATATGTGGAAGGAGAGCATTTTTGAGCCATTTCTAATACGTTAAGGGCATTTCTGGCCCTTAACGTTACATTAAGGGCAAATTTGAACCCATATGTGGAAGGATGACATTTTTGAGTCATTTCTAATACGTTAAGGGCATTTCTGACCCTTTTCCATTAAATAAATAACGCCTTATATAATTTTAGAACTCCCTACAAGATATAAGAAATCGGAGCTTTCATAAATAGTAGTAAAGGAAAAACACAAATATACTTAATGGGCTAAAATTTGAATGATTGAGATTCAAACCTTCAATTAAACAAAAATAAAAGAAACCTTAGTAAATCATACAGGTTCTGAAATGGAATAGAAGCGTATCCATCAATGAAGATTTTAGAGCCAACAAAAAAAGAGAACAGAAGACGTAAGCAACACAGCTGGAAACAGTCGAATAGAGCTGAAAAGTTAAAATGACTTGCTAGCTAAGAACTATGAAGGAACCCGATTACCATTAGAACAGACAACTACGCCTGCAGATTGAGGTAAGTCTCACGTGCTTACAAATGGATGAAATAAAAGACAACCTGCACTTACTTCATCCTACGTTCAGTTAGTAAATTCATAGTTGAGAGCTGTATGGATACATATCTGAGTCTAGTTAAAAATACACACTAGTTTTTACAAGGGGACACGAATAGGCACAGAACTTTCTTGACAAGAGGTCAAGAATGTGCCAAGACAATCCACAGCTAGATTCCACTCCCTATGATAGATCGAGGGCGCATTGCAAGGGTCAGAACAATAACCTGCAGTCCTCAATGATGCTTCCCCTCAGAGGATTTGCAGTCACCATGATCCACGAGAGAGTGTTACAGAGTCAATATCTGCATTTTCCTTGACAAATCTGAGCACATCATTGAAGGCAACAAGCTCGGCATCAAGAATGACACAGTTCTGGATATGTTCAAATACTCCAGACAAGGCGGTGAATCAACATACCATCATCCAATGGCTTCAAAGGCTAAAAAATGTTAATGTCAAACCACAATCTTTTCCATGTTAAGTTCGCAACCACGGGATGAGTGTTTCAGCTAACACAACGGGAAGCCATGGGTATAGTGGATACAAACGGTATTGATACATTAGCCAATACTGGCAAATTACAACATCCATGGGTTGCACACCAAGATACTACACAAACTAAAAACTTGCATACACCGGACATAAAACTGGACTCAGCCCAATGAATATGAACATAAACATTACCATTAGTTATTAGCTCGTAATTACATTGGTTACAAAGAATTAAGATATAAGAGAGTTCTTTTAGAAGTACATACTCATTTACATACAGAGAACAATAAAGTACAATTTGATGTATTGACATGCCAAGAGGAAGTGCTTCTGCCGCTTCTTCACCACATTCAACACTTGTAACCTCTGTCGTGCCTACTTACAAGTCCCAAATAGAGACTTCAAAGAAAGTAATCAATTGCTCTCTCCATCTGAGAATATTTGTTCTCCTACACGAAGCCATGCATCCGACTTGGTTTTCGTATTACTCTCATATCTTAGTAGTATGCCAAACAATATTTTCCCCTGTTTGCAAGGAATACATGGTAAGAAGTAATTAACTCAATTAAATAAACATGCTGCATTTCTTTTGGTTTTTCTTCGTTTTAGGTGGGTTCTAACCTTTGCTCTCCTGTAGCCTGCTAAAGTTGCCAAAGGTTCACTCAACTTCTGCACCTCCCCAGCCTCTGGATTTATATTGATCATCTGACAACGGTTGCAACCACCCAATGACTGCACTTAACAAAATCAGTGGGTGCCAACAATTGCGTATTTACACAAGTATCTACTGATGTATCTAGGCATGTGAACACATGAAAAACTTTTATTTTTTAATAAAACTAAAAGAAGAAAGATAAAGAAAGAGGTGCAAACTGAGAGCTGCATAGCCCTGGAAGTGTTGAGAAAATTATGATCATTGACTACTTAGTGACAAGCTTTCTTTCCTCACCACAGTTTCTTTAGAAGTAGAGGAATTGTCTCTAGACATGTAAGAACATCAACATCAGATGCTGAATGGTTTGTCACAAGATTATTTTGTCACAATGTTAGGACAGAATGTCTATAGTTACTGCATGTTTTCAAATCTTGATTTTATAAGAGCTAGAACTCACCGTAAAATATTTGCCCCCAATATTTAGATGCCTCCACCGATCTTCTGCATATGGTTCACCACCAGATGCTACAAGATTGGGCCGAAATCTCATCGCACCAACTTGAACTGCTTGTCCACCAGTGCTCTTTCGTCCATCTAAACCCAAAAAACAAAGGTTGAATGAGTTTTTGATAGACCTATTTGCTTCATACATTCACCTCTCTTAATCTCCATCCTTGTAAAATCACTAACCACCACCAGAGGAATTATGCGACATGAGTGACTTATCTAGAAACAAATTCACGTATTGTGGACTATAAAAGGTACTGAACGGACAGCAAATCCAATTAGCAGCCATGCTACTAGAGGTAAACGTTTTGAATACTAGTCTCCTCTAAAGAGAGAAAACACCACCTCGTCTAACTTAATTTCAAGTAAGGCAAACCAGCAGTATCCAGTGAACAGAAGTTATTCCACTTATCATTGTATAGACATGGTTTAAAAGTTATTATGCATTCAGCTTACAGGAACATCCTCAAATGGACTAATTGTATTGGGTGCAATCTCTAATTTCCTTATATTCCTATTCCAGAAGAGTTTAATACCATACAGAAAGATTGCTCTCTATTAAGAAAGGGAGAAGATGAGAAAGACATACTTGATTTCAGCCTAGAGTTGAGGTCAGCTAAGCTTTCTTCAGATACCAGCAGAAACTGGGCTTCATTGACGAAATTCAATCTAGCACCAACATCCCTGCACATGCCAGGACTCCCATTCTTATTTATGCATGAGTAACTTTGGGAACCTGAACTCCTTAATAGAGTGCAAGGTCGACCAATTGCATTGCTGAACCAGATATCAACCTCATTGTTATAACTTTGGACTTCATATCTACTTAAATCAAAAAAGACATGAAAAACAATTGAGTGTTACTATAATGCTGCTGATTCAAAAGCACCACTAACGTAATTATAATTCATGAACCACAATCTTCTTGTTGATTTTTATGTGGTGAACACTAAACAGAGAGCAGCGCTTACATAGCTATAATACTGCTAATTCATTTCCACCAGAACTACAATAGCAGTTAGCTATTTTTGGAACATGCCAGACTAAAACAATGGACATCCTTTTCAAAACATTGTTCGCTCTAATTTTAGTTTCTTTTTCTCTTGATATTGTCTTTTGGCGAGTATAATAAAGCAAATGATGGAATCACAATTTAAAGTGATAAGCAATAACGGATACAATCTACTTTGGAACCAATAAATTGAAGTTTGAAGCTCGACAATCAGCAATAGGTTTAAAAACAGTTAGTTCCCATAAACAATATCTTTGCTTAGATAAAGAAATATACCAACTTTGTTTTAATTAGACGCCTATGCCAAAGAACATAACCATAGTCTCCGATTACAAGGAAACAATGAGATAAGCTTTGAAAGGAAAACACACTCAAGGGTGTGGCCTCGTCGTCAATGAAGTGGGTTTCTTGGAGATGAGGATTCAAATCTCAGCAGAGACAAAAAACATAAATTGATTTCTTCTTATCTGCCTAAGCCCTATTGGACAGAGTTACCCTATATACCTGTGCTGGTGGGAGATAGCTACTACCCAGTGGAATAGTAGAGGTGCACGCAAGCTGGCCCATACACCACCATTAAAAAATTATTTTTGAAAGGCACAAAATGCAGTTAATATTTATATGCTTCACTAAGGCAACTGGACTGGTCTTTCACCAGCAGAACTTACACAAGTATGATGCATATACACAACCATCTTTGGCACCACAAAATCTAAGTGTGTGGGTGACGCTCGCATGCACGCCCATCAACAAAGTTTTTCACAAGTTTTAGAGCAAAATTAAGGAGCACTACTTTTTCTAACTTTTTCTACTGTACATATACCGTGCTATCTTAATGAAACTTTTCCTTTCTAATTAAAAAACAAGTAAATGAGCACTACTTTTTCTAACTTTTTCTACTGTACATATACTGTGCTATCTTAATGAAACTTTTCCTTTCTAATTAAAAAACAAGAAAATGTGAAAGAACCAATTACTTATTGCACACCCAAGATGAAACTGCAAGACAGTGTTGTTTAAGTCAGATAAGATAGACACACATAGTTTAACACAAAGAAGATCAACAACTTAAGTTTCGAGCTACAAATTTTAGTGTTGTGGGAACAATTCAAAACTCAAGAAAGAAAGATAATTGGACCTTATACATATGACCTTGTATGATAGTCTGAGAAAACATAGCTGCTCCTACAAGTTAGTAAGATCTAGCTACAATATAAGAGTGTACCTACACCCAAGAGTGTGGCCTAGTGGTCACTGAAGTGGGTTGAGAACCATAAGGCCTCAGGTTCAAATCCCAGCATAGACAAAAACACTAGGTGATTTCTTTCCTTCTATCAACGCCTTGGTGGACAGAGTTACGAGTCCGGAACCAAAATAGGGTCGAACATTTGCAAAAGAACTGAAATAGAGTGTCAGAAAAAGGAACTGAACTAGGTAATATGCATGATATGCATGCGCTGTTGTGTTTGAGCTAACGTCCTGGGTTAATGGCCATCACCTTTTTTTGGCTGAAGTTATATAGCGCGTTAGGAACATGCGATATACAAATATGCATTACGAGCAATGAACGAGTTGACACTTGAGGATACATTGGCTTCTTGTAAGTGATAGCAATTGACAAATAACATCACTAGCTTGTCGACTCATATGTTGTTTCTTTTCACAATAAAAGCACATTGAAGAGTATGCTAACCACTCCTAATAATATTTTAACTATTTATCTTACAAAATGCATATAAATAAGATGGCTTTAAAATAGTTTTTCAAAAATCTAACAATTTGATGTTAATTCTTTTGGAAATCCATCCAAATCAATATCCATTTGGGAGAACGAGAACAAAAGACCGAGCACGTTTTGATAAAGACCTAAGACAAGTTTTCGATTTCAATTCTTTCCTAGAACTAAAAATATTTATACTTTGTCCTGTATTAACCAACATGCTTTAATTAAATGTTACTTGCACTTAAAATACACCATAGACAACATCAAAGTTTCTTTCGGTGGTGTTAGAGCATATTAAAATACAGGAAATACTTTTTTATTTATTTATTCTTGTTGATATTCACTCCAGTTACATCTTTCAAATGTGACAAAACTGAAGCTTTCTGTATGTGGAACACTAGGATACCAAAAGGGAAAACATTCATCGGTCTATTCTTATTGTAATTCCAATAATTTCACTCAAATATGATGTCTTATGCTCCTTTTATCCAAGTAGATAGGGAAAAAAATACTTTTTTTCTTAATTAATTTAATTAAATAAAATCAACATCATGTACAACATATAGAGGGTGTTTGGATTGGCTTTTAAAAAGTAGCTTATAAGCTAAAAGCCAAAAACCATAAGTTGGGATAATGTGTTGTAAACTTCATAGACACGGACAGGTGTATGGAAGGTAATGCTTCCAGACACGGATCCCGGGATCTTTCTCTCTCCTATTTTCTAGGACTGTAGAACAACCTTTTCCGGTGGACTCTTTCGCCGGAAATTAACCTTTTCTTCTTAAAATTCTTCCTATATTAGTTTTCACCCACTGTGAAGACTACTACTTCAACACCCTTTATTGTTCTTATAGCAGGAAACAAAACTTGTAATGGGGGAAGGCAGAATCTATTTTAATGCTGGTTTCAAATCCTTTGACGTTACCAGATGGTATTCCAACAAAGACACATCACATGGTTTGACTGGGTGGAGAGAAGTTGAAACATGATGAGACGATCAACAATGAGCAAAAAGATTATGGAATGGATCTGTTTTGTACTCAAAGAGGCCTCTAAAGACCAAAAGAATATGTTAAGGAGATGGAAAACAAAGGACAAGATTTCAGAATACTTCTGTACCAGGAAGTACAATGAACACGGAAGGTATATGAGTATCTTGTCACTACTGGGTGTAGCTAGATCAGTTATTATCATACCTGAGTCAGTCATAAATGCAGGATGGAAGGATGTAGCATTCAAGATAGAAAGTTTTATAAAATGCGACTCTCAATTGAATATCCCAGTACCACCCAGAGTTACTGAAGCGAACTACCCATATGCCAAAGCAGTCCAAGAGAGTAAATGGCAATCCAACTCTCCATGTGGAGTAAATGGTAACTCATTAAATGGAGATATAAAGATTGCGGAACTACGGACACTAGACTTTTGAAAAGATGCATCATTGGATATTTTGGGAAGGAAGTCAAGGAGAGACACACTTTAGCAGATATCAGGAGATGGGTCTCTGCCTCATGGAGAAAAGTATTTGGGGTGAATATGTACGACATTACTGGAAATTTGTATCTTTTCGAATTCCCAAACAGGAACATGGCTGAGCAGATCATCCAATGAGAATGGAGATGGAAGAAACATGGTTTTTACCTGGAATGGTGGAACCCCATTGCTAGATGTATACCCAACTCCGTTTCAGTCAAGACCACCTGGATCAGAGCCATGGCAGTGCCTTTGCATAGAAATTAGAGATTTATGCGGTGGGTGGATAGCTACCGAGGAAGAGACGGAATTTAGGAATCATCTGAAATGGGCTAGGATTGAAATAGCAAGTGATGGACGGAATATACCCTCTGAGTTTACCATTGAGAGAGACGGGGTAAAAACTTTTATCCCAATCTGGGCGGAAAAACAGACTCGTTTTGAATTAGGGACGCCGGAGAAATCGGAGATGCTGAAGACCAACGGAGAATACAATGGGTCGAAGCTTCTGAAAGCCATAGGCAAAGACTCCCTACGTAGTAGGGGAGCAGGACAGTCAGGCAGTTGTGGACCACGTGGGGCGTAATGACACTCGTTTTAAAATAAATGAGAAGACACGTGCTAGGCATGCAGATGGATTGGGGGAAGGGAAATTATTGGGCTCATCTAGGAATATCTAAACAGTCAACCACTAAACTTCGAGACAATCGAAAGAATTAGTAGTTACGCTCTGAATTCGATAATCTGCATGGGGCCAGAAGAAGAAATTGGGGCAGGGATACAGGAAGAAAAGGCAGAAGATGCTATGGCCATAATCAAAGTGGGGGAAAACCAGCCAAGGGACGAACCTGGGCGAAACAATTGAGCCAATTCAACACCAAGATTAATGGTGAAGATTGGGGAGTCGAAGATGTTATTCCTATCTCAGTTCAGCATCACAATTCACTCCCAGAAAAAGAGATGAATGCAACACTTAGGGTGCACCAGAATTTACTCTGGTTGAGTAAGATGTTTGGGGTGGATTTTCAAGGGTCACGAAGAAGAAGCTTTGGAGCTTCTTTTGCAAATCGATAGCTGCAGACAAATTAGAATGATGGAACCGGAATCAAAAGTCAAAAAGACTAGATTCAAAGGTAAGAAAGAGTTGAAAGATTTAGTTTCTTTTGATGTCAAGTTCAAAAGTAATGGAAAAAGAAGTAGGGGGAACCATCTGTCAGCTAGTGAATTATGATGATCAATTTAGTATCATGGAATATTAGGGGTTTGAACGATTTGGCTAAAAAGAAAATTATAAAAAGTTTAGTACTGGAGTGGAAAGCAGATATTATTCGCTTTCAGGAAACAAAATTAGAGGGGGATATAAAGGAGGTTATTAGTCAGATTTGGGGAGGGAGATGGGTGAGATATGCATGCCTGGAAGCTAGTGGTACCAGAGGGGGTATTGCAATGCTATGGGATTGTAGAGTTTGAAGAGGAGAGGTGCTACAGATTGGAGCCTACACTCTAACATGTAAATTCAAGGCTCTTTTGCAGAATTTCACATGTCATGTCACAGGAGTATATGCTCCTAATTGCAACATTGAAAGGAGAGTTGTTTGGGAGGAAATAGGAGCAGTAAAAGGATTGATAGAAGAGCCTTGGGCTGTGTGTAGTGATTTCAATGTCACTAGGTTTCCTTCTGAAAAAAAGGAATTGTAATAGAAGATCTAGAGCTATGGTGGAGTTCTCAGATTTTATAGAAGACATGGACCTTATTGATCTCCAATTAGAAGGGGGAACCTTTACTTGGTTCAAAGGAGACAACCAGGTCATTGCATCCAGAATTGAAATCCTAATTTCAGAAGATTGGGATGACAGATTCAGGAACATAAAACAGGTTCTCCTCCAAAGACTGATATCAGACCATGTTCCAGTCTCATTACAATGTGGTTCTTGGGAGCAAACCAAATCCTACTTTAAGTTTGATAATTGGTGGTTGAACACCGAAGGGTTTGTAGACGGGATCAGAGAATGGTGGACATCATTTGAATTCTATGAGAGGCCAGACTATATATTAGCATGCAAATTTAAAGCTCTAAAGGGCAAGCTCAAAGAATGGAGGAACTGATGTAGCCAGGGAAATTTGGGGGCACAAAGATCCAACCTGCTAAAACAACTGGCAGTCTTTGATTCTATACAAGAAACAAGAGCATTAACAGAGGAGGAATCTGTGAGGAAGGCATCTATCCTCATGGAATATGAGGAACACCTGAAAAATAAAGAAATTGCATGGAGGCAAAGATCCAGGGCTCTTCGGCTTAAGGAAGGAGACAGAAACACTAAATTCTTTCACCAAACTGCTAATGCACATAAGAGATGCAACAACATTGATCAACTAGTGGTGAATGATGAAACAATTGAGGAACTAGGGAAAATCAAGTCTGAGATCATTGAATTCTACAAGAATCTTTATACAAAGGCTATGGAATGAAGACCTGAACTTAACTTTGATAACTGTCCCACAATATCAGAAGAAGAAAAGGAGCTTTTACAAAGCAACTTTGAGGAACAAGAAGTTTTGACATGTCTGAAGCTATGTGCAGTAGATAAGGCTCCAGGGCCTGATGGCTACACAATGGGTTTCTTTATCAAATGTTGGTATGTTCTAAAGCAAGATATTATGGAGGCTTTTCATAATTTCCACTCTCAAGAATTGTTTGAAAGGAGTTTCAATGCAACATACATTGCCTTGATTCCTAAGAAGACTGGAGCCAAGGAATTAAGGGATTTTAGGCCTATAAGTTTAATAGACAGCTTTTATAAGCTGCTTTCAAAGGCTCTAACAGAGACTCAAAAGAGTGATAGATAAACTGGTGGATGCATAACAGATGGCTTTTATCAAAGGAAGACAAATGATGGATGTTGTTCTAATAGCTAATGAAGCAGTAGATTCAAGAACAAAACAAAAAAAGCCAAGAATAATGTGTAAATTAGACATTGAGAAGGCATACGATCATGTCAATTGGAGATTCTTGCTGAAAATGTTGGAACTAATGGGTTTTGGGAAGAAATGGATCAACTGGGCGAGTGCTTGTATTTCTTCAGAAAAATTCTCTATTCTCATTAATGGGTCCCCTGAAGGCTTATTCCCTTCGCACAGAGGTTTAAGACAAGGAGATCCCCTATCTCCTTTTCTTTTCATAATAATTATGGAGGGTCTGAACAATATGGTCAAAACTGCAAAAATCAATGGATGGATCAAAGGCTTTGAGGTAGCAAGGATTGGAAACAACAACCTGGAGATTACACATCTTCATGACACCCTAATTTTTTGTGATGCAAAAGAGGAGCAATTGAGGCATTTGAGAATTATCCTGGTTTTGTTTGAAGGTATCTCGGGACTCCACATCAATTGGAAAAAGAGCCACCTTTCCCCAATTAATGTAGTACCTGAGATGGAGCAACTGTCGCTAATTCTGGGAGGTGCGGTAGGATCTCTTCCTGCTATCTATCTTGGTATGCCTCTAGGTGCTAAGTCTAAGTCCAAGGAGATATGGAACACAGTTATTGAAAAATGTGAGAAGAAGTTATCCAGATGGAAAGCACAGTATCTATCTATGGGAGAAAGACTGATTCTGATCAATTCAGTACTTGACTCACTTCCTACTTATATGATGTCACTCTTTCCCATCCCTGAAAGTGTCATTCAGAGATTGGATAGGCTCAGAAGATCTTTCTTTTGGCAAGGAAACAAAGAAAAAAGGGGGTTTCACTTAGTGAAATGGAAATATCTCATTATTGGCAAAGACAAAGGTGGGCTAGGCATCAGAAATTTGAAGAATCAAAGCAAGGCCCTTAAGATGAAGTGGTTATGGAGATTCTCTCAAGAACCTCAAACCTTATGGAGTAATGTCATTAAAGCTAAGTATGGAGAAGAAAACAACTGGGTTTCAAAGGAAGTCAACACTGCATATGGGGTTAGCTTATGGAGATATATCAGAACACTTTGGCCTACAGTGAAGAGCCAATCATACATCAAAGAGGAAAATGACACCAAAACTTCCTTCTGGAAGGATAATTGGTTGGGATCTGGAAGTTTGTTGGAACTCTTCCCTGATATGTTTGGCTTAGCTCAACACCAACAAAAGACAATAGCTGAAATGTGGACTCCTCAAGGTTGGGATCTGATACTTAGAAGAATGCTGAATGATTGGGAACTGACTAGATTGACTGAGTTGTACAAGCAACTGGAAGTCTTCAAAGGCCTTCAGAATGGAAGGGATCCACTATGGTGGAAGGGCCACAACAGAGGCATCTATAAGGTTGAATGCTGCAAACAAGATGCTTAATCACACTAACCTACAGATTACTATTTGTCCATGGAAGCATATCTGGAAAGTCAAGATACCTTACAAGGTATCTTGTTTCACTTGGTTATTAGCAAAGGACGCAGTTCTGACCCAGGATAATTTCATAAAGAGAGGGATCCCACTGTGCTCTAGGTGCTTTCTATGTGGGAAAACAACTGAGACAGTTAGCCATCTATTTTTACACTGTAGGATTACAGATCAACTATGGAAGATATTCATTAATCTCAGAGGTATCTCAAGGACAATGCCCTCTAAGATTACTGAAGTGCTTACTAATTGGGATAAAGATGGAACTGGAGCTGGAAGCACAGATAGATGGAGGACTGTCCCTACATGTATATGGTGGACAATCTGGAATGAGAGGAACTCTAGATGTTTTGAGGACAGTAGCAATTCATGTGCAGAAGATCAAAATGAATTGAGTTCTTTTTTATATTTGGTGTAAACAGAAGTGGCCAGAAGATACTGTATCAATCCTAGAAGTTTTAGAATACTGCTAGGACTGTAGTTCAGTAGTCTTTCCTTTTATTCTCTTGTAAATATGGTTTCAGTACAACCTATGTATTGTTATATATTAATACACACAAATGTTACCTTCTCAAAAAAAAAAAAAACATAAGTTGGTAATACCCAACTTTTGGCTTTTGGTTTATTTTTGTACTCTTCATGTCTAAAAGTAAGTACTTTTAAGCATTTTTTATCATTGTCAAATACCACAAAAACTAAAAAAAAATAAGTCAATCCAAACACCCTCATAGTATGCATAGCCACCTTGGTGACCGTAAAAGAAAAAAATTATATATTACAGAGATTATCGGAATAAAAATGATTAAATTAACTACTGACAATCGATTAATTTGTGGAAATAATGGGTCCATTCTCCATGGGGAATGTTATATTAAATATTGGTTTATATTTTTTTTTCTTTAATGATTTTATTCTGATAAATCTCTTTTAAAGATCTAGACAATGAAGACAAAGTTTGTTCCCTTAGATTCACTTTGTACAGAATTATAAGCATTATACCTATTGCTTATAATTAATACACACAAATGTGACCTTCTCAAAAAAAAACACATAAGTTGGTAATACCCAATTTTTGGCTTTTGGCTTATTTTTGTACTTTTCATGTCTAAAAGTAAGTACTTTTAATCATTTTTTATCATTGTCAAATACCACTAAAACTAAAAAAAAAAGTCAATCCAAACACCCTCATAGTCCGCATAGCCACCTTGGTGACCGTAAAAGAAAAAAATTATATATTACAGAGATTATCGGAATAAGAATGATTAAATTAACTGCTGACAATTGATTAATTTGGAAATAATGGGTCCCTTCTCCGTGGGGAATGTTATATTAAATATTGGTTTATATATTTTTTTTCTTTAATGATTTTATTCTGATTACTCTCTTTTAAAGATCTAGACAATGAAGACAAAGTTTGTTCCCTTAGATTCACTTTGTACAGAATTATAAGCATTATACCTATTGTGAGATGCTCTTTTAATTCTTTTGTAGAGGTTCTATTCAATACCTAACTAGCCATTATCATTTATAAGCCAATATATCCTCCAGATATCAACCCGGCCACTGCCCGTAATGCATATTTGTATAGCGCATGTTCCTAATGCGCTATATAATAATTTTTTAAAAACAATCGGGCCGCGGCCACCATTAACTCGGGACATTAGCACAAACACATATAGCGCATGCAAACCATGCGCTATACCTAATTTGGTTCCTTTTTATTTTTTACACTCTATTTCGGTTCTTTTGCAAATTTTCGATGACCTTATTTTGGTCCAGACTTTCAGAGTTACCCAATACCTATGCGGGTAGGAAGCACTTGTGCTGGTGGGAGATAGCAGGTACCCGTAGAATTAGTCGAGGTACGCCCAAGCTGGCTCGAACACCACGATTATTAAAAAAAAACATAAGATTGTATCTATGTCGTTGTATACCTATGTACATAAGGCTTGTTGAAATTTCTTTGACTGTTATATAGGAATCTTTCTGTTGAGTTATAAAGCTCTAAAAACTGATTCATGTGATTTCTGTCTTAACTACTTAAATGATACCAAGAGGTAGCAAGCTTGTTTATCAAGCCTTAAATAACATAAGGCAAAAGTGAAGATGGAGCTCAAACCTATGACTCTGGATATCCATTTCATCTCTTCCAGTGGCAAGTGAGTTGGATTTGAGTTCAATCTGCAATTTCTCCTTGCAACGAGGTGACTCTACAAACAGTTTTCCCAAATTGAGATCAATCAGCGTGGTAATATAGCACATTTCTGGAACCTAGAATGCAAATACACCTGTCTTAGATGTTGATGCAGAAGAAATCAACCCTGTATCAGGGATAATAGTTAAGATGCAATAGCCAGTAAACATTGACTAATCGTTCATTATCTTTGATTCTAGTATACAAGCTTACAGTAGTTACTTGCTTCTCTTACAAAATAAAGTGTCTAATATATTAAAGTAGAGATCATAGCACAATCGAGAGCATGGACACTTACAAATTATTCAAGTTGAATACAGATTGCTAAAAACTAAAGATAAATTATATTTTGAAATGTTTTTAAGAAAAATAAAACAAGATAACAAATTAGAGATGACTGGCTAAAAAATGGATGAAGGAGAGCCCCGGAGCAATGGTAAAGTTGTCTCCATATGACCTATAGGTTCACGGGTTCGAGCCGTGGAATCAGACATTGATGCTTGCATCAGGGTAGGCTGCCTACATCACCCTTGGGGCGCGCACTTTCCCGGACCCTGCGTGAACGCGGGATGCTTCGTGCACCGGGCTGCCCTTTTTTTGGCTAAAAGATGGAGTGGAGAAATCAAGACGCATAAAAGTTAGTAGTGAAACATGGGAGCAAATAGGATTTTGACATTCAGAGAGAACAAGGAGTTATTCAAGGGAGTTGACACTTTATGAACTGTGAATAAATCAAATTAGAAGAAAATAGACAAAATAAACAAATTCAATAGGGAGGTTCGGAAAAAACCGACAGGCCATCCACACCCTGTCAATTCTAATGCGCGCAACCCAAGTTAAGAAGTTACATAGTACATTGTGAAAAAGAGTCATTATTTGTCAGGCTTGTCTAGAGGATTAACAAGGTTAAGACCACGACATTTCGAAGGATGGGTAAATCAAATGATAGGCAACAATTCCACTTTCCTAAATCCAGTTATAATAGGTGGAAGAGGGTATTTTCACCATGGTTTTGCACATGGATAACAGGCATCAATACACATGCTGTGACTTATAAAGTATTCTACCTTCTTTTGGGTAAGAATTTCACCAGTTGTGCTCTTGAGAATCCATTCACGGTCATACAATAACCCTGCATTTCATAGTGAAAGAAACAAGGATAACTATGTAATAATGACACCATGAAATTCAAAATTACTTATATTCTAAAGAAAATGTTGAGGAGCACATTTCCTATGTGCAATTAATACGGACAATATCTAACTTTGACAAATCCATATGTAATGGCATGATTATTAACCAACTCAATTATCCAATGAGATACAGTAGAATAGCTACCAGTAGATGTTAGAGGCCACTGATTCACACTAAATCCCGCGCAGGACTTTATTGGATAGACAGTAATAGATGTGAGGAAATGCCGTGCAGCGGCTTTTCCAATTCCTGCAATTGGTCAATGACATGGATAGGTTCACAAAACAAGTCCAAACACTATCTTTTATGATATTAAAATGACAAACTATCACACTTAAATCAACTTCTGGTCTACAAAAAGCCAAATCAACATATATATTTAATGCATGCCGAATAGTAGAAGGGTGAAAAAAATTAACCTTCAACTGGTGGAGAGATGAAGCTTGGATGAAACGCAGACCAATTAGATGATAATATTACAAAATTATTTTCCACGAAGTTGACAAACTTCTGCAAAGACAAGTGCAAGAAAATGAGGGAGGGGAAAAGACTAGCTTCCAAAGGAACATCCAGAGCAGAGAGTAGTTCCTCAATCAACCATTGAGGCAATGACCAGAAACTTCATAGAAATTGAAACTTCTACCTAGCAATATCTAGAACAAAACAACAGAACAGGGAATTGTAAATTAAAAAAAAACGCATAACCATTTTCCGTTTTTCAACAATTTAGCTTTTTCTTGACCATACTTCGTGGTGATGGGAACCATGGGTTTGGAGTACAACAATATAGCCAAGCTATCCGAATGATTGCTCTAGTTCTTGACCAGAAGTTGCTCTTTCCGACAGAAACTTGAAGAACAAAAAAGTTCATCTTGTTGTAGTCCTTTATTCCTTTCGATTTTCAGCTTGCCCGTCTAATAGCTTAATGAAAATAAAAATCCGGAAGTTGTCCCTTGTTCTTTGTGACCATTAAGCTATTTCTTAGCCTCACTCTCTCTCTTGAGGAAACAGATGTTGGGCCTAACTCAATTAGCTTACGAAGTGAGGATTGCCCACAACCATACAAGAAGATATGCTCCTTATATAGGAGATATCTTACATTACGTACAATTAGATAGGTACACTGTTTTAAAAGGCGTGGGCGTAAGGCGAGGCGTTTTACATATGCCTCAGCGAAGCGTAAGCCCCGAGGCACAGGGCGTAAGCTCCATGTGTATTCAATTTTTAATATTTCATAAAATAATATAATTACAGTAAATATTTATAAATAGGTAAAATTGCATAAAAATTGAATAAAACTATAAATATGTGAAAAATAATATATAGATGTGTTTCATCCCCACAAAAAATTAGTCAAAACAATCCATTATACGCTACTTACAAGCACAAGTAACTTGAGTTGAAAGAATAAAGTTTTCTACATGGAGGAACAAAAAGATGACTAACCTGCAATTTGAACTTTGAACTTGCTAATATGAAGGAGAATGGGGTTTTCTTTGTAACTTGCTAAAAAAAAAAGTTGAGCATTCGTTGCTTTTGGGAGATAGTAGCAGACTAGCGAACAAGATAAAGAATTGGGAAAGACCATAAATTAGGGCTTCTATCAATAAAAAAACTTTTAAATTTAATATTTCAGTTCCTTTTTAAAACTTTTGAGTAATTATAAGCTGACTTTTGAGAATTTGGGTATTATATGAAGGACTTATTCAGCCAATTTTATTTTAATTTAAAAAAGTCTCTGGGGCTTACGCCTCACTATAAAAACGCGTCTCAAATCCCGAGTGTAAGCCCCGAATTGCTGGGCGTACGCCTCTCGAGATTTTCGCCCCACACAATCGCCTCGGGGCATTTTTGGTGCGCCTAGCCCCAGGGCTCGCCACGGGGTTCGCCCCGAAAACGCCTTTTAAAACACTGGATAGGTAATCTATTTTTATGCTAATAAGGTAAGAAACTATTTCATAACTAAATATATTATATTTCAAAGTATCCTATAAGAATATTTTACAAGATTTTTCTTATTCAAATCTCCTAAGTACAATAAGTCTGACATGTATGTATCTAGACACATCTAAGAAAGCACCTTCAACTCAAAGTAGTAAAACCAACTTGAGTTTACTTATGTTGTAACATAAAAGTTGACGTCGAAATCTCGCTGGAATAGTGCACAATCAATAAAAGGAAAAGCGGTATTTGAAATCTTCCCCACAAAACGTCGTGAATAACTGCACAGGAAAAGAAGGGGTTTCTTGCACTACACGGATAAAAATCTATTCTCAATCACCGAAAAGAGACGCGGTATTGCATATCTCTAAGACACTATCAGCGTAACCTGAATTCGTAGAACAATGACAAGAAATTCATAAAAGAAGGCACCACTAGATGTAGAAAATAGCAGCGCTGGTTGCAGGAGAGATAGTGGCACCAGAACAGCCAAAGAGAGAAGTGGCACAGACACCGAAAGGAAGAAGAAAAAAGCTGGCACTACTCTCCAGTGGAGGAAGCTATTTGAGTCAACCAAAATCTTAGAGGCTTCGATACCATGTTCAGAAAATAGATCTTAGGCCTAACTCAACCTTCAAATCTAGCTCGTGAAGTGAGCACTACCCAAGACCATACAAGGAGACAACATCGTACTGCAAAAAAATAAAAAATAATAATAATAATAATAATAAATAAATATATAGAACCACCTTTCATTTTGAGGTGAGTTGGGAGTGGTGGGGCCCCTTACCATAACATCTTCAAATGTTGACATGTACCCAAAAGATACTCTGATAGCTCCAGTTGGTTTTCCATGTAAAATATCACGATCATCCCAGCACACATGCCCAGCCTAAATGAAATCATAATTGAATTTGTTACCTATGGTGGTCACTTTCTGCATGCAACAGAAGCCATACAACAAATAAAATAGGGGAAAGGAAACACATACCTCAATGTTTGAAAGAAGATCCAAGTGTGACAAACCAAGATATTTAGCACAAGCACCAGGATTGCAGAAACATCCTGTCTACAAAATACAAGCAAAAAGAAGCAAGAGTTTACTCATATCATATAACAGGGTTAAATATCTGAGATATACAATTACAATTTCACCAGTTGTGATGTATAATCCTCCATCCCTTTAAGATAGACAATTCTTTATGGGCATTCTCAAATAATTACCCATTTCTTTGACAATTCCAGCTAAGAAGATTTGTTATTACTTTCTATTATTTCAAGCTTGAGCTTACATTTTTCACCGACCTACTCCATTTTTCACATTCAACCTTTTGTTTTAGACACTTCTCGACCAAAGTCATGTCATATAAACTTTACTCTTAAACATTTCTCAGGCCAAAGCTGGGTAACCTTAATTGGGATGAGGAGTAACATCAAAAAGCTTAGAGAAGATTACCAAATGTACAAAAGAAATCTGAAATTATTGGTTCATTAACCGCAAATAACACAGTATTTCTGTGACGAGAGCTTAACGTAACAAAGACACAGCAACCTCATCATGTTAGTATGGATGCAAGTCATCCCTTCTTTGGTCTTCCATAGCCAAAAGTTACCACTACATGTTGAGATTATCTGCTCATTCCAAAAAGTACAAAAGATTGCAGGTATTGTGGAGGGCAATAACTGAGCACTGAAAAACAACTGAAGGTAGCAGTTCACACATCTAACAGTGGTGAAGGCGATTAAAAGAGTAAGTGACGCATACATCTGAAGGACCAAACTAGCAAATAACAAACTAACAGAAGTTTAACTAGCAAACTTCACAAAGCAAAAGCATAAGAATTCAGATACACGTGAAGACGAATGATAAATCATAAAAAGCACCTCTTGGATGTAATGTCGTCCTCCTTGACATGGACAAAAGGTAACAAATGAAAGTAGGACATTGTACCAGAAACAGCAGTATCAAGCTGCTCTGAGGATATGTTTCAAGAGTATAAAGTAGCAACCATATCATACCCAAGTGTAACAGAATAAAAGTCATACTTCATAGACAATATGGCCTTTGAACTCTTACCCGCAGTTGAATTCCTGCCAAGGTTGCCAATTTTTCCACCTCACGATATCCATACCATGTTCCATCTGGTCTTTTCATGTTGAATGAAACCGTAGGACCCATTTCACTAGATAGTAACTGAGATAAAAATCATATTATCATAGTCACCTTCTGAATGATAGCACAATATTACAACAAAAAATCAGAGACAATTCAGAGACTACGAAAGAATACCAAAGAAGAAGTAAAAAAAATGAAAATCAACAAACAAAAGCAACCCAGCATGATTCAGTTGTACACGAATCGCCTTTGGAAGGAATTGTGGAAGCCAACAATTCTATATTACCTACCAAATTTGCAACATCTATAGGATCAATCAAATGCATAAGAATGTGTTGGTGTTTGATCTAATGGAAACTTCCCTTCACCTCTGATTCTGTTAATTAGCATTATTTCAGGAGATTTGATAATATTTAGGAGATTGTTAATTAGCTTGGCTTCAGGAGATTTGATTATATTTAGGAGATTTGATTTTATTTGATAGTTAGACTAATTGTGTAGATTTATTTTATTTCCTTAATTAGCATTAGGAGCTTTGTATAAATTCTCTTGCTCATGGGATGTAAACACACACAGAAATACAAGAAGCCTTTTCTTCTTCTTAAAATCTACATGGTATAAGAGTCATTGCTGACTTTTTTAGGTAAGTTATCTCCCTCGCAGCACTAGGGTTCCGTTTTTATCAAAGAGATCGAGTTTTCTCTCTTGGTGGATGTCCGCAACACAAACCTCTTCTGGTCAGTTTTTTCTTTTTTGGAATTTTCTTTTCTTATTGGAGTCGCTGGAACATTCCAAGCCTATCCCTACCAGTTTTGATTTATTCATTCACCGAAGATAAGGTTCCGTCGAGACAGATTTGGTTTCCGGCGAGGCAGATTATTTTTCTATAATTTTCTGAAGGGAAGCCTTAGCGTAACTGGTAAAGTTGTTGCCATGTGACCAGGAGGTCACGGATTCAAGCTGTGAAAACAGCCTCTTGCAGAAATGCAGAAGTGCATCGGCCTGCCCTATCTTCAGATTTTTTTCTAATTGGGCAGAAATACGAAGACATTCAAGGACCTGAATTCGGGAGAAATTTTGTCTTCAGATGAAATTTAGCTTCTCTGTCACCTCCTAGCCAAACTTCACTCTGCTAATGTTGTCACATCTAATTATGTGCAATCAGGTGCTGCCTTTGCTGCTCATCTTAATTCTTGTATTGTTGATTCTGGTGCAGATAGACACATAACAGGCTCTTCTAAAGGCATTCAAAACTATTATCCGTGTCTCAAAGGAGATAATATCAAAATAGCTCATGGTTCTTTAACACCTATCTCTGGAACAGCTTTTGTCGTTTGTACTCCTAATATTAAACTATCATTCGTGCTCTTCATGTCCCTGATTTCCCTGTCAAACGTTTATCTGTTAGTGCCATCACCAAAACTCTAAACTATAAAATCGAGTTCTTTCCCGATCATTATATTTTTCAGGATCTTTAAACAGGGAAAAGGATTGGCAGTGGTAGATTGAGCGATGAGTTGTATATATTAGATAGAATTTAAAACTCTAGTCAAAGCCTTTGTTTGGGGAAAGTAAGGATGTCAACCAAGAAATAATACAGCAGCATAGCATAGACGGTTAGGACACCCATCATTCTTTGTTTTGAAGAAGTTATATCCCGATTTGTTTTCAATGACTTAATTTGAATCTTTGTTCTGTGATGCATGTGAATATGCCAAGCATACTAGAAACTCTTATCCTGTGAGTGATAATAGAAGCACAACTCCATTTATGACTATTCATTCTGATGTATGGGGTCCTACGCAGATTGTTTTTTTTTCTTCTGGTAGCCGATGGTTTGTTACTTTAATTGATTGTTGCACTAGGATGACTTGGGTATATTTGTTAAAGGCAAAAGTGAAGTTTTCTCTTATTTTCAGTCATTTCATAGGATGATTTATACTCAATTTGATGCCAAATAAAAATCTTAAGAACTGACAATGGCAGCGAATACATGGATAAAAGATATGGTGCTTATTTGGAGTCCAATGGGATAATCCATCAAACTAGTTGTCCTCACACTAGTGCACAAAATGGAATCGCTGAAAGAAAAAATAGGCATTTGTTAGAACTAGCAAGATCTTTTATGTTCACCATGATCTACCAAAACCTTACTAGGGCGATGTTATTCCAGTAGTTGCCTATCTTATCAATATAATGCCACTTAAAACCCTCAATTTTCAAGTCCTCTGGAAGCTTTAAAGAGTAAGAATGAATATATTGTTCCTCCGAAGGTGTTTGGATGTGTTTGCTTTGTCCACACTAGGAATCCTGGGAAACTTGATCCTAGAGTTATAAAGTGTATTTTCACCAAGTATTCTTCGACACAGAAATGTTACAAATGTTACCATCCTCCCTCTAGGAGATCTTTTGTTAGCATGGATGTTACCTTTTAAGAATTTGAGCCTATTTCAGTATTACCTTATCACCTCTTCGGGGAAGAGGAGTAGGGAGAAAAAGGTGATTCTACCTATTTCCATTACTGAACCTCTTGATGACTACCTTTTGACAATTTGAGCCTATTTCAGTATTACCTTATCACCTCTTCGGGGGAGAGCAGTAAGAAGGAAAAGGTGATTCTACCTATTTCCATTACTGAACCTCTTGATGACATTGTCATAGGAAAAAGTTAAATTGGAGAAAGAATTCAAGAGGAGAAAATTGGGCGTTTGGATAGGCTTGATTTGAAAACGTACTCGAGGAAAAATATAGCAGAAGAAGCTATCATGCAATCTACTGAAGCTGATCACAGTTATCCAGGAGTTCAACATGACATCACTATGTGTTTTGTTGGCATTCTGCTTCAAATATATGTATTTATCTAGTAGTTTATGTTGACAATATTGTTATTACCACCAGTGATAAGGATGATATTACTAAATTGAAGCAGCATCTCTTTCGGCATTCTCAAACAAAGGATCTGGACATATTAAAGTATTTTTTGGGTATTGAGGTCGCTCGGTCTAGCTCAGGCATTGTGATCTCACAACGGAAGTACGCCTTAGACATTCTTGAGCAGACGGGAATTAACAGGCTGTAGACCTGTTGACACTCCGATGGATCCGAATTCTAATCTTCTGCCAGGACAGGGGGAGCCGCTTAGCGATCCTGCGAGATATAGGCGGCTGGTTGGTAAATTAATCTCACAGTAACTAGACTTGACATTTCCTTTCTTATAAGTGTTGTAAGTCAGTTTATGGATTTTTCCTGTGATAGTCATTGGGATGCAATTGTCCGCATTCTTCGATATGTAAAGCCAGCTCCAGGCAAAGGGCTATTGTTTGAGGATCGAGGCCATGAGCAAATCGTGGGATACTCTGATGTTGATTGAGTAGGATTACCTTCTAATAGACATTCTACGTCTGGATATTGTGTTTTAGTAGGAGATAATTTGGTGTCTTGGAAGAGCAAGAAACAGAATGTGGTTGCTCGATTTAGTGCAGAAGCAGAATATCGAGCAATGACTATGACAGCATGTGAGCTAGATTGGATCAAACAGTTGCTCAAGGAGTTGAAATTTGGTGAAATCAGCCAGATGGAACTTGTGTGATAATCAAGTTGCCCTTCATATTGCATCAAATCTGATGTTCCATGAGAGAACTAAACACATTGAAATTGACTGTCACAGATACTCTTTAGGAAATATTGCTACAAAGTTTGTGAAGTTGAATGATCAGCATGCAGATATTTTCACTAGGTCCCTCACTGGTCCTCGTATTAGTTACATATGTAACAAACTCGGTACATATTATCTATATGCACCGGCTTGAGGGAGAGTGTAACATAGTTAATATAATTGTAAATAAGTATAGTCCCACATAGAATAGGATTAGTGTATGTATTGTGTATTGTTATAAATAGGATTCCTTGTATTATATTTAAACACATCAATAATATATTTTTTTCCCTGTGCTTTCTCACAAAAACGGTTATAAAAAACTATTTACTTCTATATGGGGTCCTCTCCTTCATTAATAAAATTATTACTTTATCAAAAAAAAATAGTATAGTGCAGAACTCAAGTGACCCTATTCTTGACACTGTTTGGCTGCAAATTTCAAACCTTTTGGAATCTTTTAAACCAAAATTAATTGCAAAAGTACTTACTCAGATCCAATCTCGGCAACTATAGATTTTCAAAAACCAGAAAACCCTAGATTAGAGACATGATGGTGGCAATACTTGCTTATATGCTCAACTGCATGGTCGATTAGAAGAAAACTAACGAGCTTTTATAAGCCCTCTAAACTATTTAATCTTGTTATAGCATATCAAATGCATAGTTCCAACACATTTAAGGGGACTAAAAATCAAGAAATGTTAATTTGATGGTTGCCCTGAAACTATATCTATAGTAGGTTCCCCAAGATTAAACAAAGCTAAAGATTTTCCTTGGGTCACTTTAAAATGCCAGACCCTTTGTTAACTCAAGCAAGTTTTTAACTAGTTTCCTCAAATTTAGCAGGCCATTAATTAGTTTCTATATACATGTTCATATTTCTAATGAGGAGCCATTAAACATTCTCTCTATCTATTTCTAGTACTAAAAGCAAAATTATTGCATCATTGTGCAGCAACCAAATTTGCCTTTCATGTGAATTCAGGAGGACTTTCTGAAACATCATTACATATTGCACTTGATAAGTAGAATAAGATCAAAATTCCAACCACATTATAAAAACATATGAACCTAGTCACGAGAATGCTATGCTCAATATATTTACCCCATAAAGAGTGCAAACAAATTCTCCATTTTCATGCTTCAGCGCCAAAAGCTTATTCCTCACATATGCTGCAAGTGATGCTGTATGCCTTGCAGGATAGAATAGCACATTTCAGAACCTTTTTTTATTTTCATTCTGCTCAAACTTCAAAGAGAGGGAGAGAGAAAGAAATGAGGCAACAGTTTCCATAAATAATAGAGAAAGAGATAGTTACAAGAATTAAGCAGAACTATTTCTAACAGCATATCGGTAAAATTCTTTGTAAGTTTTCTGTTGGCAGTGAATTAGATGATTCAGAAAGGAACAACTAGTTTCTCTACCAACAGAAACTAATACTGAGAACTGTGCCTATATATCCTCTAAACAAAGAACAACTTATCAGACAAGTCAAACAGAGACAAACTAAAAACTGGATATTTGAGGTCCTCAAATTGAGTAAGCATTTAACAAAGTTTCTTAGTCACGCAAGAGTTAATTAGCCTGACAGCTAAAGCAAAAATTGACTTGTTTCAATATTTGTAGTAACACTTAGATATAAAGCTTAACAATATCTATGTAATCAAAATATAAAAGGTTAACAATATCCAAAAAGTAGATGAACAGGATTAATCAAATAAGATTAGCAGGATTCACTCACCAGGATGAATCATAGAAAGATCAACTATAAACAAGAAAGTTTGCAATAAATCTAGTCAAGAGTGCGCAACAATATAGTGTCTCTGTTCAGGCGTAATGACAGCAAAAATGTCCAATCTCAATATAATCTGATCATTATTCAATTTCAGAATCTATTCACCCACAAAAGAAGTAAGCTCTCACCTTATCCGGAGAAAAGAAAGAAGTAAGCTCTCACTTACCGGGAAATTGAAGATGTTGTTAACATATTCATTATTCTGAACCCATGTTGAATTGCTGCTATGCTCAAGAACGAGATGGTTCCATCCTCAAAAAATTCCTCTACACCTTCTCTTCTTTTGACAAAGTCAATGTCAGCAATAGCTGCAGCCACCGTGCCTACAAGAATCCAAGCTAACTTAAAAGTGCTGGAGGAATCAAATATAATAATCATAATAAGACAAGGCACTAAGAACAAACCTCCACTAAAATAGGTCTTCTTCATCAGCTTAGCAGCATCTGATCAATAGAGGGAGATCAGGAAATTTTGCTAATTTTCACAATGAAGAAAGG
>AWOL01S0036379.1:0-81419 GCA_000715115.1 Nicotiana otophora | reverse complement strand
GGGGGATATGATAGATCTTGTTTCATAAATAAAAAAAAAGAAGGAAATATTAGATTTTCCACAAGAAAACCTAGGCATCTCTGCCATCCTTTCCTCCCAAGATTCTCTCCATAGACAGAGAAGCAAAAGGATAGAGGCAGAGAGGGAGACAAGAGAGAACTAAATTACAAGAAGAAGAAAATTGGTAAACAAGAATAAGTGAGGAAACACACAAGAAATATTGGCCTTCTTATTTAGCTGCTTACCATTTCGAACAATGAGTGCTCCAAGGCCAGTCGGGTAGCCGAATAACTAAACAAGAAACATAAAAAATCTTTTCAAGCTCCGGGATATATTGTGTATGTTCATGTAATCTTTAAACAGCAGGTATCAAATATAAGTACCTTGTAGAACGAGAAGACAACAAAGTCCGCTTTAAACTTTGATAAATCTGGTGGATCGGTAGCACATCCTTTAGCAGCATCTATCAGAACCAACCAGCAACCTCTGTATTCAGAAAAGAGAATTAAAGTCTGCGCATATGTATACAACCAACTCAATGATGGAGAAATAAAATCTTATTGAAGACATAAGAACAAGTTTGTCAGCTAATGAAAACAATATAGCACATACAAAGGACAGAAGGTCGATGATTAGATATTTAAGTCAAACTAGTCGAAGCCCTGACTGAATGCCTAGTTATACCTAAGAATGACAGACTAGTTAGTAGTTACTGGCCCATGTTTTAACTTTTTGGAAGACAAACATATCAACATCATTTGAAATACCCATAGTTAAGCCAATAAAGAAGTGAAGAGTGTTTTGAACCAACATGAAAAATAGATATCTTTTTTAGTAAATGTTTGAGGCATTAAAAATTCTATTCTCAACCAAGCTTGAAAGAGAAGTAAGGTCTATTTTCTAAAGACATCCCTGACCCTCATAAGGAAGTAAACACCTACAAGCAGAGGGGAAAAAGAATATCTTATACTATTAAGATAAATGTCAGAACTTTAGCAGCGAGGCTTTTAATACTTTTACCTGCCATACTGGGAGCTTCCTAAGATTCTTTCAGACTCTTCCTTGATAATCTTAACCAGGTAAGGGTCGAATTTTCGACCTGAAAAATTGCATTCTGAGGGGAATGCAAACAAGTTGTATGCATTACCTGTAACAAGAAGAAGACAATTTCAAATACAACAAGTCGAAACTGATGAAGACATTGGAAATATGTGCCTCATTAGTGAAGCATCTTCTACTTCACTTCCAGTGCATCTGATAAAATATCACAAAAAGAAATAGATACTCCACCTAACTGGTATAAGGACATATAGGCTCTCTTGATTGATGGGATCTCATGAACTCTGACTATATCAAATTTGAGTTGAAGGTGCTAACTACCTTTATAGACTTGGTGGATGGAGGGGCTTGGAAAGTAGAAGTTGATGCAACTATCATACAACCTAGTTTCCAAGGGAAGTTGGCTGAATCTCGGATTAAGAAGCTACCTGTCATCCCTTCTTTCAGTTCTCCACCTTCACTTCTTCTCTGAACGTGATGCTGTGTTAGTTTTAAGTTAGACTTGGGGCTTTCTGATTCACCAAGATGTGTGCTCTCTTCAATGTCAACTGCAAAAGCAGCAGCTCCTTTACTGAGAGCATATCTAGTAACTCTTAAGGAAAAGGATACTTGAGAAACACAAACTGTAAGATGAACCAAATTAAAAGTCATGAAAAAATCTTCAACAACACAACTGTTTCTGCCAACTCTTCACGCTGTGTAATACCTTTCTCCTTTTTCCCTTTCATTTTTCTGGCTTAATAAGTTATCTGTATGAACTGAATTATTAACACATAGATAAAAGTACATTAAAATTAGAGAGATGAATTGGGTCCTCTGAGTTTTGGGCTTATTTTAAGAACAAGCCTAGAATTTTTGTGGCTCGTTAGATAGAAATGGGATCAGTCAAGTATAAGAGTTATCCTTGGAAGTACAGCCAGAAACATGTATAACAATATCCATTAGATGAACAGTATAAACTCTACACCTTACTTCAGCAGCAAGAGGTGGGACTAGAAAATGCTGAATTTTTATGAAATCTTCAGGAGCCTTTGATACAGTGGATCAGTACGTTCAGTGAAAAAGAGTAGCATTTGAAGCAGGAATGAGTACTGCAGATTAAGCAACTGAATATACAACCAAAGAAGAAAGCTTTCTGAGAAAATTAATACATCAGAACTCTGCATGACAAAATTTGATGAAAAGGTTTATTCCATTTAGGATACTCCCTAATCCCCAGGACGCTGTTATGATTCTCCATTGAGTACATAAAACTGCTTTGACTGCTCCAGGGGAAGGTCTCCCCAACAAGCTTCAATGCAGACGTTGCCCCAGAAGTGAATACACAGCTATATTCTCTTGGTGATGCATTGAAGAAATTAAGAACCTGAGCAGAGCCGTGATGCAATGGTAAAAGAAAGTAAAACAACAGCAACGTATCACATGTGAAACACTGAATATGAGAGAACATATGGGAAAAAAGAATTTTAGTGGCTCTCATTAAACTGACTTGACATTGAAAAACATGTGATTTTTTTAAGAATTAACACCTCTCCACAACATTGTGGTACTTATGATATGATTGCTTAACATTCTGATCATATCAATTACTTGAATAGCAAACATCAAGGCATATGTGCAAAGTATTGTGGACTGATTTTGGAAGCAGAGATAGTAGGATTTATCAGCAAAAATAAATTGTGCAAGAGAAGCTGTTTACCTGTTGGCGTGCTTTCGCAACAATGTCCTCGCTAGCCAAACTGCAACTGCTCTGGCTATCTATTGTTTTTCACAGAATTAAGGAATTAAAGGAACAGTTAAATAAACGGTCAAATTTTTATCTGGAGTAAATAAATGCGGAATCCAACGCTATATTAGGGAACCTCCAGTAGCAAGTTGGAAAATAAGCTTACGAGGATTTCCATAAACAGTATAGTTGAGGTCCTTAAAAATAGCTTCCATTTGAGACTCAGAATAAAGAGTGGCTCCAGCATGATCCAAGTATACCGTACCTACAAAAGAATGTAAATAGTCAACGTCAATATATTATATATAGAACAAAGTGGAAACTTCAAAATTCGAAATAATTATGATAATCATCTTCTTGTTATTATCAAAATTCGCAAAGGAAGGTGAAAAAGGGAAATCTTACTGTTTAAGCGCTTAAATTCGGTAGCTCTGATTTCATCAATGTTCTTGGGGGCATTTGGATAGCCATAATCGCTTCCAAACTCCTTCAGGAATTGGTCTTTCTCTAATTCGGTGTTCATTTTGCAGAGCTTACGAGAGTCTTTGAATTTCTTATTCAAGCACGGAACATTATAGTAAGGAAAAAGAAATTGAGCTACTAGTCTAAGCAATTACTTCCCAAATAGCGACCGCCAACGTCTTTTTTGTAAATGGGCTTTTCTTTAACACAATACAGCCCGACTCAGTTGGATCATGAGTTTGCAGGTGGACTTTGGAGACGTCCTTTTTCCTAGATTGACGATCAGGAGTTCAGTGAATAGCCCATTTTGGAAAATGAACATTGTTGACTTTGTTACGTACTTGGGTTGCTCTAGCCCAAGTGTACACAACAAGAAAGGGAGCTTTTCTTATATTATATTATAATAGAAACTTATTTACCTATTTTCTTTAAGCTTTGTAGTTTTTAATAAATATCTAGATTTTTCTTATAAATTGTATATATTCCCCCTTAAAAGGCTCTCACCTCATTATTAGGGCCTTCAATTAAGAGATTCAATTAAATCCTTTCCTTTTTTTTCCTCTCCTCTCTCATTTTTCCCCCCTTTTCTTAATTATTTTCAGTTTGTTTGCCTAACACACTCATCCACAAATTGGTCTATTCGAAGACCAAAAATACATATAATTCTCGAGCAATATACATACAATTTCGGGTTTTAAGATTTTGTGATTTGTGTGGATTGGATGTTCTTACAAGTGATTGAGAATGTCCTTTGGAGTTTATCTCAATTTTGAGGATGTAACGACCCGGCCGATCGTTTTGAGTATTATAGCCTCGTTCCCCCATTTATTGCTTATTCCATGCTCTTTTGTTATTATGTGATTTGCCGAGATAGTTGGTTTGGTTCCGGGGATATTTCGAAATGAGTTGGAATACTTAGTCCCAAGGTTGGAAGCCTAAGTTGAAAGAGTTGACCGAATGTTGACTATTGAGTAAATGGCTCCGAATTAAAATTTGATGGTTCTGATAACTCCGTAAGGTGATTTTGAACTTAGAAGTGTGTCCGGATATTGATTTAGAGGTCCCTAGATGATTTTTGCTTGAATTGGCAAAAGTTGAAAAAATAGAGGTTTGAAGAGTTGAGAAGTTTGACCGAGAGTTGACTTTGTAGTTATCGGACTCGAATTTTGGTTCCGGAAGTTGGAATAGGTATGTTGTGTCATTTATGACTTGTGTCCAAAATTTGAGGTCAATCGGAGTTGATTTGATAGGTTTCGGCATCGATTGTAAATTTATTAGTTTTCATTATGCTTGAATTGGGGTGTGATTCGTGCTTCTGATGTTGTTTGATGTGATTTGATGTCTCGACTAAGTTCATATCGTATTTTAGGACTTGTTGGTATGTTTCGTTGAGATCCCGGGGGCCTCTGGTGGATTTCGGATGGTTAACGAACTAGAATTTGGACTTAGGAAGATGTTGATGAGTTCTGGTCTAGTGCGATCGCACTTGCGAAAGATTTGGTCGCAGGTGCGAGACCGTAGAATCGTAAAGGGCATCGCAGAAGCGGATTTTGGTTGGGCTGAGAGAATGCGCAGGTGCGAGGTATATATCTACACATGCGAGATCACAGATGCGGAAGAGAGGCGCAGGTGCGATGAAAGCGTGTGGTAGCAGTCTCCGCAGAAGCGGATAGGATGTCGCTGGTGCGGCTCCACATATGCGGAGCCTTGTCCGCAAAAGAGGGGGCAGGAGGTCTTTACGGGAAACGCAACAGCGGAAAAATGGTCGCTCATGCGGGACCGCAGGTGCGGTTAAGTGGCATCGCAGGTGCGAAATACATGGGGCAGTGTATATATTCAAAAGGTTCCGAGATTTTATTCATTTTTGGACTTTAAGAGCTCGGATTAAGGCGATTATTGAAGGGTAATTTACTAGATTCAAGAGGTAAGTCACTTTTGATCATTTTTATTCATTAATATTGAATACCCATTGAATTTCCCACCTAGTTTATGTGGTTTTAAGGTGGAATTTTGGATTAAGGATTGGAGAGTAAGATTTGGGGATTTGTGTCACGGTTTGGTGTCGGAATTTGATAAATTTTGTATGGCTGGACTCGTGGTTGAATAGGTGCTTGGATGTTGTAACTTTTGTTGGATTTCGAGACGTCGGCCCGGGGTTGACCTTTTTAGTTGCCTTTTTGACTTTTGCTTAAGAACTTAGATTTATCATATGGAATTGATTCCTATAGCTTGTGTTGATTGTATCCAGTTGTTTGTTGCTAGATTCGAGGCGTTCGTAGGTCGATTCGCGATGCAGGGGCTTATTGGAGTAGAGATTGCACGATTTGAGGTAAGTAACACTTCTAAACGTGATTCTGAGGGTATGCATCCCTGACTTTCTTGTTATGTGATTGGTGTTGAGGTGACACACATGCTAGGTGACGGGCGTGTGGGCGTGCACCGTGGTAATTGTGACCCGATCGATTATGTGGTATTGTGTAGTCATTAAACCTTGTTGATATTCATGTGATCCCTATGTATTAGAGTAATTGAGCTCCAATCCACGTTAGAAATCAGGTTAGGTTTTATGCTTATCTGGTTGAGACCCACTAGGGTCATTTCTGTTGTTGAATTATTTGCTTAGATGACAATTTTGTACTCAGACACATCCATCATTTGCATATCATATCTGAGTCTCTGTTACTATTTATTGTTGTATCATATATCATTGTTTGGGTTGATTGGCATGAGATTTGTAAGCCCGAGAGACTGGAGAGATTGTTAACTGAGTTGGGGCCTAAGAGCCGTGTTGTGAGTGAGATTTGTGGATTGGGATGCACGTTGTAGCACGCTTATGGCTTTATATATATATATATATATATATATATATGGATCGGACCGCACGCCGCAACAGGCCAAATTGGCTTTATATTAGCGCTTGGGCAAAATCTGCCCCTCCGGAGTCTGACATACCAGCAGTGAGCGCAGGTACCGTACAGTGCTGAGTGACTAAGTGTAATGAGCGAGAATTGAGACAGTCAGATTAAGTAATTTGAGAGTGTGAGTATGTAAGGCTTTCATTGTGTTGCATCACATATGATATACACATTGACATGTAGATATAGAGATATAATATTCCTCATATCAGCCATACTTGGCATATTTTATTTGTGTTGAGCTTTATTGTTAAACTTGAAAGCATGTCTGCATTCCTGTACTGCGTACCACTAGATTTTGAGGTTCTCTAAGATATTATTGTCATATTTCCTGTCATATCTGCACTGTTTAAAAATATGTACTTGGACTGGATCGGTTGATCTCGTCACTGCTTTCAGCCCAAGATTAGTCTTGTTACTTATTGAGTATATTGGGTCGGTTGTACTCATACTCACTTCGTGTGCAGATCCTGGTACTTCTGAGCACGACGATTTCTAGCTTTGGAGCTTTATTTATTGGAGACTTTTGAGGTAGTTTCCTTGGCGTCCACAAACCTTTGTTCTCCTTCTTTTTAGTTATTTGTACTGTTCTATCTTTCTAGACAATATTTAGTAGGCAGACTATATTGTCAGTTAGATGCTCATGTACTTAGTGACACCCGGATTTTGGGGGATATTGTATTGAGTCGCGGTATTTTCTTATCAGTTATTCATGAGATTTATTTTATTATGTTTTCAAATTTAAAGATACGTGGTTTATTGTGATTACCGGCTTACCTAATAGTATGATAGGCGTCATCTCGACATGTGAGATTTGAGTCGTGACAAGTTGGTATCAGGGCCTAGGTTACATAGGTCTCACGAGTCATGAGCAGGTTTAATAGAGTCTTGCGGATCGGTAAGGAGATGTATGTACTTATCTTTGAGAGGCTGTCGAACCATTAGGAAAACTTCACTTTATTGTATTCTTGTCGTGCGAATTTGTTGATTCCGAAAACTAAACTTTTGTTATTTTATTCTCTCACAGATGGTAAGGAAGCGTGCTACCAGATCAGGCGGACGGCCACCAGTACCACCAGCTAGGGCCACGAGAGGTCGGGGTCGCGGTAGAGGCCGAAGTGCAGCTCGTACATCAGCTAGAGCAACATATGTAGACCCACTAGTTTCTCCAACTCAGAAGCAGATTCCAGATGTGGTTGAGCCGGTGGGACCAACTCAGGAACCAACTGAGCCCATTGTGAATCCAGGCCTTCAGGAGGATCTGGCCCAGATATTGACTGTTTACACTAGCCTGGCTCAGGCGATTTCAGTCCCGTCTACACCAGCCATTTCTAAGGCCGGGGAAGGTGCTCAAACTCCCATTGCCCGTACTCTAGAGCAGGTGATGTAGGTACTTCAGAAACTAGGGGTACTACTAGCCCAGCCTGTTGCAGTTGCTCCGGTCTAGGTGGGTCCCGTTATGAGTGATGAGGAGCAGAAAAGACTAGAGAGGTTCGGTAGGCTCAAGCCTCAATCATTCAGTGGGGCTGAGTCAGAAGATGCTCATGACTTCTTGGATAGGTGCCAGCAGATTCTTTACACGGCGGGTATTCTGGAGACTAGTGGGATCTCATTTACTACTTTTCAGCTGTCGGGGGCAGCCTTTAGATGGTGGGAAGCCTATGAGTGGAGCAGGACAGCCGATGATGCACCACTTTTATGGCACGAGTTCTCCGTTCTCTTCTTGGAGAAGTTTATGCCACCGACCCGCAGAGAGGAGTTGCATAGGCAGTTTGAGAAGCTACGCTAGGAGGGTATGTCTGTGACCCAGTATGATATAAGATTTGCAGAGTTGGCTCGTCATGTGGTCTGGTTGGTTCCCACAGAGAGGGAGGGGATTAGGAGGTTCATTGATGGCCTCAACTATGGACTGTGTTTTTTTTTACTCGAGAGAATGTATCAGGTGCTAAGTTCGACGAGGTTGTTGATATTGCTGGGCGGCTAGAGCTGGTCCATAGTCAGGAGCGTGAGGAGAGGAAGGCCAATAGGCCTCGTGGTTCCGGTGGTTTCAGCGGTGTTTCTTATGGGGGTCAGTCCCACCACAATAGGGGTCGTCCTTATAGACCCACTCAGATGGCTCGCCCGGTTCATCATGGTGCATAGGCTAGCCATGGTTCATACAGTGCTCGTCCGAGTCAGTCATCTCTCAGTGCCCTCCCAGCTTAGAGTGCATCTCATGCTCTATCAATTCGGGGTTTATCTATACCAGGTCCTTCTAGTAGTTATTCTGGTTCTCAAGGTCTGATTTAGTCCCCGCCACCATTGATGGATCGGAGTTGATTTGAGTGTGGGGAGTTTGGACATGTGAGGAGGTGTTGTCCCCGTCTCTTGGGAGGTCCAGTTCAGCAGAGGGGTCAGGCTATGACTTTTGCACCAGTTACTTCACTACCCTCTCAGCCAGCTCAGGGTGGGGCTCAGGTAGCTAGGGGTGGCCCTAGAGGGGGAGGCCGGCCAGGTGGTAGTCAAGCTCGATTCTATGCTATCCCTGCCAGGCCAGAGGCTATTGCTTCAGACACAATGATCACAAAGATTGTCTCAGTATGCCATAGGGATGCTTCTATGTTATTTGACCCTGGTTCCACTAATGCGTATGTATCATCATATTTTACTCGTTATTTGGATATGCCCCGTGAGTCCTTAGTTTTACTTGTTCATGTATCTTTGCTGGTGGATGGTATTATTGTTGTTGACCGTGTGTATCGGTCATGTGTGGTGACTATTGTGGGATTGGAGACTAGAGTTGATCTCTTATTGCTTAGTATGGTTGATTTTGACGTGATTTTGGGTATGTATTGGTTGTCCCTATGTCATGCTATTCTGGATTATCATGCTAAGACCATGACGTTGGCAATACCTGGATTGCCGAGGATCAAGCGGAGAGGTTCTCTAGATTATATTCCCAGCAGGGTGATTTCTTATCTGAAGGCGCAACGGATGGTTGGGAAAGGGTTTCTATCATATTTGGCCTTTATGGGGAATGTTGATGCTGATGCTCCTAATATTCATTCTGTTGCAGTAGTGCGAGACTTTTTGGATGTGTTTCCTGCAGACCTGTCGGGCATGCTACCCGATAGGGATATTGATTTTGGTATTGACTTGGTGTCGGACACTCAGCCCATTTCTATTCCTCTGTATCATATGGCACCAGCTGAGTTGAAGAAATTGAATGAGCAACTTTAGGAGCTTCTTGATAAGGGTTTTATTAGTCCTATTGTGTAGCCTTGGGGTGCACTGGTTCTATTTTTGAAGAAGAAGGATGGTACTATGCGGATGTGCATTGATTATAGGCAGTTGAACAAAGTTACAATTAAGAACAAGTATCATTCTCGTGCATTGATGATTTATTTGACCAGCTTCAGGGAGCTAGAGTGTTCTCTAAGATTGATTTAAGGTCTAGGTATCACCATTTGAAGATTCAGGACTCGGATATTCTGAAGATGGCATTCAGGACTCGTTATGGTCACTATGAGTTCCTTGTGATGTCTTTTGGGCTGACCAGCACCCCAACAAAATTCATACATCTGATGAACAGTGTATTCCAGCCATATCTTGATTCGTTTGTCATAGTATTTATTGATGATATCTTGGTGTACTCACATAGCTAGGAGGAGCATGCCCATCATTTGAGGATTGTACTACAGAGATTGAGGGAGGAGAAGATTTGTGCCAAGTTCTCCAAGTGTGAGTTTTGGCTCAGCTCGGTGGCGTTCTTGGGGTGCGCGGTATCCAGTGAGGGGATTAAGGTGGATCCAAAGAAGATAGAGGTTGTTTAGAGTTGTCCTAGACCGTCTTCAGCTACTGAGATTAAGAGTTTTCTCGATTTGGCTAGATATTATCGTCGCTATGTGAAGGGTTTCTTGTCCATTGCAGCACCTTTGACCAGGATGACCCAGAAGGGTGCTCCAGTCAGGTGGTCGGAGGAGTGTGAGGAGAGCTTTCAGAAGCTCAAGACTTTCTTGACCACAACTCCAGTTCTGGTTTTGCCTTCAGCGTCAGGCTTTTATATAGTGTATTGTGATGTTTCTCGGTTTGGTATTGGGTGTGTCTTGATGCAGGAGGGTAGAGTGATTGCTTATGCTTCACGCCAGTTGAAGCCTCATGAGAAGAACTACCCCGATCATGATTTGGAGGCATTATCTCTACGGTGTGTCTTGTGAGGTATTTACGGGTCATTAGAGTCTCCAGCACTTGTTCAAGCAAAAGGATCTAAATTTGAGGCAGCAGAGATGGTTGGAGCTACTAAAGGACTATAATATTACCATTTTGTATCATCCTGGGAAGGCCAATGTGGTGGCCCATGCCTTGAGTAGAAAGGCGCCGAGTATGGGTAGTCTTGCATTTATTCATATTGGTGAGAGACCTCTTGCATCAGATGTTCAAGCCTTGGCCAATAAGTTTATGAGGTTAGATGTTTCGGAGCCCAGACGGGTAGCTTGTGTGGTTTCTCGGTCTTCCTTGTATAATCGCATCAGAGAGGGTCAGTATGATGACCCCCATTTGCTTGTCCTTAAGGACACAGTTCAGCACGATGATGCCAAGGAGGTTACTATTGGGGATGATGGGGTGTTGCAGATGCAGGGTCGGATTTGTGTGCCCAATGTGGATGGGCTATGTGAGTTAATTCTTGAGGAGGCCCACAGTTTGCAGTATTCCATTCATCTGGGTGCCGCAAAGATGTATCGGGACTTAATGCAATAATATTGCTGGAGGAGATGAAAAGGATATAGTGGGGTTTGTAGCTCAGTGCCTAAATTGTCAGCAAGTGAAGTGCGAGCATCAGATACCGAGTGGATTGCTTTAGAGGCTTGAGATTCTAGAGTGGAAATGGGAGTGTATCACGATGAACTTCGTAGTTGGGCTCCCGCAGACTTCGAGGAAGTTTGATGCTATTTGGGTGATTGTGGCTCGGTTGACCAAGTTCGCGCATTTTATTCTTGTTGGGACTACATACGCAATTCACGTCGCAATTTTGGAGAGCAGTACGGCGAGAGTTAGGCACTCGGGTTGAGTTGAGTACAAAATTCCACCCGTAGACGGACGGACAATCTGATCACACTATTCAGATATTGGAGGATATGTTGTGCACTTGTGTCATGGATTTCGGGGGTTCTTGGGATCAGTTTCTTCTGCTTGTAGAGTTTGCCTACAACAACAACTACCAATCGAGCATTCATATAGCTCCGTATGAGGCTTTGTATGGTAGATGATGTCGGTCTGATATGGATGGGTTTGAGGCCAATGAGGCTAGGCTATTGGGTACTGTCTTGGTTTAGGTTGCTTTGGACAAGTTTAAGTTGATTCAGGATCAACTTCGCACTGCGCAGTCTAGATAGAAGAGCTACGCCGATCAGAAAGTTCATGATCTTTCTTACATGATGGGAGAGAAGGTATTACTCAGAGTTTCACCCATGAAGGGTGTTATGTGGTTCGAAAAGAAGGGCAAGCTGAGCCCTCGGTATATTGGGCCTTTCGACGTGCTTGAGAGGATTGGAGAGGTGGCTTACAAGCTCACATTGCCGCCTAGTCTGTCGAGTGTTCATCTAGTGTTTCATGTTTTCATGCTCCAGGAGTATTTCAACGATTCGTCTCATGTTTTGGACTTCAGCACTATTCAGTTGGATGGTGATTTGACTTATGATGTGCAGCCGTTGGCTATTTTGGATTGGAATGTTCAAAAGTTGAAGTCAAAGAACATAACTTCATTGATGGTGCAGTGGAGAGGTCAGCCAGTCGATGAGGCTACTTGGGAGATCGAGCGGGAGATTCAGAGCAGATATCCACACCTATTTGAGACTCTAGGTATGATTCTAGACCCATTCGATGATGAACGTTTGTTTAAAAGGGGGAGGATGTAATGACTTGGCTAGTTGTTTTGAGTATTACAGCCTCGTTCCCCCATTTATTACTTATTCCATGCTCTTTTGTTATTATCTGACTTGTCAGGGTAGTTAGTTTGGTTCCAGAGATATTTCGGAATGAGTTGGGACACTTAGTCCCAATGTTGGAATCCTAAGTTAAAAAGATTAACCGGATGTTGACTATTAAGTAAATGGCTCTGAAATGGTATTTTGATGGTTCTGATAGCTCTGTATGTTGATTTTGGATTTAAAAGTGTGTCCGAATATTGATTTGGAGGTTCGTAAATGATTTTGTCTTGAATTTGCGAAAGTTGAAAAAATAGAGATTTGAAGAGTTGAGAAGTTTGATCGAGAGTTGACTTTGTTGTTCCCGAACTCAAATTTTAGTTTCGGAAGTTGGTATAGGTCCGTTGTGTCATTTATGACTTGTGTGCAAAATTTGTGATCAATCGGAGTTGATTTGGTAGGTTTCGACATCGAATGTAGAAGTTGGAATTCATTTGTTTTTATTAGGCTTGAATTCGGGTGTGATTCGTGTTTTTGATGTTGTTGATGTAATTTGAGGCCTCGACTTAGTTCGTATCATGTTTTAGGACTTGTTGGTATGTTTGGTTAAGGTCCCGGGGGCCTCGAGTGGATTTCGGATGGTTAACGAATTGGAATTTGGACTTAGGAAGTTGCTGGTGAGTTCTGGTCTGGTGTCATCGCACCTGCGAAGGATTTGGTCGGAGGTGCGAGACCGCATAAGCGTAAAGGGCATCGCATAAACGTATTTTAGTTGGGCTGAGAGAATGCGCAGGTGAGAGGTTTTTGGCCGCACCTGCAAGATCGCAGATGCGAAAGAGAGGTGCAAATGCGATGAAGGCGTATGGCAGCAGTCTCTGCATAAGCGTATAGGATGCCAGTGGTGCCGCTCTGCATAGTCTCCGCAGAAGCGGATCAGATGTGTCTGGTGCGGATCCGCTGATGCGGAGCCTTGTCCGCAGAAGCGGGGGCAGGAGGTCTTCAGGGAACCGCAGAAATGGATGAATGGTCGCTCCTGCGGGACCGCAGATGCAGTTAAGTGGCGTCGCAGGTGCGAAATACCTGGCAGTGTATATATTCGAAGGGTTCCGAGATTTTATTCATTGTTGGACTTTGAGAGCTTGGATTAAGGCGATTATTGAAGGGTATTTCACTAGATTTCAAGAGGTAAGTCATCTTTGATCATTTTTATTCATTAATATTGAATACTCATTGAATTTCCCACCTATTTTATGTGTTTTTAAGGTGGAATTTTGGGATTTTGGACTAGGGATTGGAGAGTAAAATTTGGGGATTTTGAGTGCTGATTTAGTGTCGGAATTTGGTAAATTTTATATGGTTGGACTTGTGGTTGAATGGGTGGTCGAATTTTGTAACCTTTGTTCGATTCCGAGACATGGGCCTAGGGTTGACGTTTTGAGTTGACTTTTTGACTTTTGCTTAAGAACTTAGATTTATCATATGGAATTGATTCCTATAGCTTGTGTTGATTGTATCAAGTTTTTTGTGGCTAGATTTGAGGCGTTCAGAGACCGATTCGCGAGGCAATAGATTATTGGATTAGAGATTGCACGGTTTGAGGTAAGTAATACTTCTAAACTTGGTTCTGAGGGTATGAATCCCTGGATTTCTTGTTATGTGGTTGGTGTTGAGGTGACGCACATTCTAGGTGCGGGCGCGCACCGTGGTAATTGTGACCCGGTCGATTATGTGGTACTGTGTAGTCATCAAACCTTTTTTCTATTCATATGATCCCTATATGTTAGAGTAATTGAGCTGCAATCCACGTTAGAAATCATATTAGGCTTTATGCTTATCCGGTTGAGACCTACTAGGGTCATTTATGTTTTTGAATTATTTGCTTAGATGACAATTTTGTACTCAGTCACATCCATAATTTGCATATCATATCTCAGTCTCTGTTACTATTTATTATTGTATCGTATATCATTGTTTGGGATAATTGGCATGAGATTTATAAGCTCGAAAGACTAGAGAGATTGATGACTGAGTTCTGGCATGACAGTCGTGTTGTGAATGAAATTTGTAGATCGGGCTGCACGCCGCAATATTCCTTATGGATTTATATACATTATTATTATATGGATCGGGTTGTATGCCGCAATATGCCTTTAGGCTTTATTATTATGGGATTGGGCTGCATGTCGTAGCAGGCCAAATTGGCTTTATATTAGTGCTCGGGCAGGATCCTCCCCTCTGGAGTATGACATACCAGTAGTGAGCATAGGTACAGTAGAGTGCTGAGTGATTAAGTGTGATGAGCGAGAATTGAGACACTCAGATTAAGTCATTTGAGAGTGTGAGTACGTGAGGCTTTCATTGTGTTGCATCACATATGATATGCACATTGACATGTAGATATATAGATGTGATATTCCTCATATCAGTCATACTTGGCATATTTTATATGTGTTGAGTTTAACTGTTAAACTTGAAAGCATGTGCACATTCCTGTACTGTGACCACTAGATTATGAGGTTCTCTGAGATATTATTGCCATATTTTATGTCATATCTGCACTGTTTAAAAATATGTACTTGGACTGTATCAGTTGAGCTCGTCACCGCTTTCAGCCCAAGGTTAGTCTTGTTACTTATTAAGTATATTGGGTCGGTTGTACTTATACTACACTATGCACTTCGTGTGCAGATCCAGGTACTTCTAAGCACGACAATTGCTAGCTTTTGAGCTTTATCTATCGGAGACTTTTGAGGTTGTTGCCTTGGCGTCCACAGACCTTGATTCTCCTTCTTTTTAGTTATTTGTACTGTTCTATCTTTGTAGATAGTGTTTATTAAGCATACTATGTTGTCAGTTAGATGCTCATATACTCAGTGACACTCAGATTTTGGGGGATATTGTATTAAATCGCGGTAATTATTTATCAGTTATTTATGAGATTTTACTCTTAAGCTTATTTTATTATATTTTCAAATTTAAAGATGCGTGGTTTATTGTGATTGTCGGCTTGCCTAGTAGTGTGATAGCACCATCACGCCATGTGAGATTTGGGTCGTGACAGAGAGAGATTGGTTAAGGATAGAGGTAGTTTCAAGTGAAATTTCTGAGTGAAACTCGAAGAAGAAGAAGAAGAAGTTATAGGAATTATATGATAATTGTATAATAATTATATCACAATTGTATCAGAATTGTATATGATACATCAATACCTAAAAAATAATTGTATCATAATTAAATGTATCTGTCACGACCCAATTGCATTATAGGCCGTGATGGCGCCCAACACCGTTGTTAGGCAATCCAACACTGATCAACTAGTGATTTCCTGCTTAGATAAATTTGTAAATGATAGATTTTCCCTTATTTAAAAAAACGATTTAGGAGTTTGCAATTTTACATAAATAAATGGAAGCAATTAGTACTAATCGTAATCATATGAGCAAACCAAAACCATAAGTCGACTAGTGTATGTGCCAAGACCCGGTATCACAAGTATGTGGGCAATCTAGTAGAATATACTAAATAATGCTAGCCTCTGTCTGAAAGGAAATAGACAGAAAATAAAAGAACATAATAGAACTCTAGCTTGCTGCAGAACGACTCGAAAGGACAACTCACCGGGAAGTCTTGAGCTGGGAAATCAGTCTACGCACCGGAATGGTGGCCAGATGCATCTGCCTCAAATCCTGTACAATCAAGTACAAAAGTGTAGCGTGAGTACATAAAAATATATACCCAGTAAGTATCTAGTCTAACCTCGAAGAAGTACTGACGAGGGGTCTATTTCGACACTCACTAGGGCCAACAATATAATAATATGTGATTCTAAATAAGCATGATACACAGAACTAACAATAAACTCATAACAAGAAATAACTATACAGTTCTTCCATCATATCTAAGAAACCAAAATACTTCCTTTATTTTATACAAACGATCTCTAAACAGTAAATTTATACTAATTATAAAAAAGGGCTTCCACTTCTATTATCACACACAAATTCCACCGAGGACGTTCGGCCCGATCCAACATAAAAATATATATTGTGCACTGCCGAGGATCGAACGGCAGGAACCATAGATGCATCTATTAACCTGCCGAGGCGAATGGCCCGCTCCCATGAGAGTAGTGGAAATAGTTATCCCGCTCACGAAATATACTTGCGACGCGGTTAAATATAAATATAACATGATTTTTCTCAATTCTTTTCAAAATATTAATTTACTTGAAACCTTTGAAATCCTAAAATCCTCAACTTAGTTCCATTCAATGCAAATAAACAATTATGTTCAGATAACAGTACCCGCCAAAGCATGGTGTAAGCCTAGAACTACCCAGACATAACAAGAATAGTAGCTACGTACGCACTCTCGTCACTTCGTGCGTACGTAGCCCCCACAAATAATCATATATTAATTAAGTTCACTTATGGGGAAATTTTCTTCTTACAAGTTTAGAAAAGAGACTTACGTCGCTTTAAGGCCTACTTTCCGGTCCAAGCTTATGCCCAAACCCTCAATTTGGTGCCGAACAATCCAAAGCTATCCAAATAGTGTAGAAACTAATCAATATAGGCTTAAAAGTTCATATACCTACTATTTAAGTAATTTTTCAACTCTAAATGCAAGATTCCTAAAATTCACCCTCGGGCCCACATGCCCGGATTCCGAAAGTTTTCAAAGAAAGTTGTTACCCATAACCTTAGGAACATAAATATATTATTTTCATTAAGTTCCATAACCATTTTCGTGGTAAAGCTCCATTTTTATCAAAAACCTAAGTTTTCCTCTTAACCCATAATTTTCACTAATTTACATGTTATAATCTACCCATAAACTATGTATTAAACTCACATTAGGTAGAAATTACTTATCTCACGAAGTTAGGTCGAAATCCCCTCCTTAAGAGCTCCCAAATCGCCCAAGAGTGTAATAAATGACCCCAAAAATGCCTAAGTCCCGATTTTAAACTCACTGCCTAGCTGCTCCCCTTCTTCACGAACGCGAAAGGGGCCTCGCGTTCACGAAGGCAATTAACTCAGGCCCTCTAAAGACCCTTCATCGTGAATGCGACCAAGGTTTCGCGAACGTGGAGGCTGGCTTGGCCTACCCTTCGCGAACGCGAGAGTTGCTTCGCGAACGCAAAGAACAAAGCGGACCTTAGCCCAGCCCAGCTACTCTACGCGAACGCGAGTCGCCTCACGCGAACGCGAAGGTCACCGGCCAAGACCTTCACGAATGCGGACTAGCTATCGCGAATGCGTAGCACATTTCCCCCCAGCCCCAACTCATTCTACACGAACGCGATAGTCCCTTCGCGTTCGCATAGAAGGAAACCAGAACTAGGCATTTCTGGTTTCTTGCATATTGCTCCGAGGGGTCCGAAACTCATCCGAGCCACTCGGGACCCCCTCCAAAGGCACTAACAGGTCTGTAATCATAATATAAACTTGCTCGAATTCTCAAAACGCGAAAAACAACAACGAAACCAAGAATCATACCCCAAAACCAAATTGAATCAAACCTTGAACTTCAAGTTCTTCAATTTACTTCCAATGCGACGAAACGTACTTATACTACTCGGAATGACACCAAATTTTGTGTGCAAGTCTTAAATGACATTACGGAACTATTCCAGGTCTCAGAATTCTGTTTGGACCTCGATATCACCAAAATCCGCTCTAAACCAAATTTAAAGAACTTCAAAGTTCTTCGAAAACCAACTTTCACTATTAGGCGCCAAAATGCTCCCGGGTCATCCAAAAACCAATTCGAGCATACGCCCAAGTTCGAAATCATTATAAGAACCTACTGGAACCGTCAAATTCTGATTCCGAGGTCGTTTACTCAAAATGCTAACCGAAGTCAAACTTGGCCTTTTAAGTCAACCTTAAGGAATCAAGTGTTCCGATTTCAACCCAAACTCTTCCAAAACCGAACCAACCATCCCTGCAAGTCATAAATCAGTAAAAGCAAGTACGGGAAGTATTATTTAGGGGAACGTGGTTCTAGAAAGCAAAATGACTGGTCGAGTCGTTACAGTATCATACTTTTATCACTATTGTATCTAATTTGTATTTGATACATTAATATCTAAAACGATATATGATACAATACTAACACAATTCTCATACATTTGTGATAAAAACTGTGACACATTTCTGAAAAATTGTGATACAATTGTGATCTTCATCTTCTTCAAGTTTCAATCACAACTCTAACCTTAAAATTTGATACAATATTATATTATAATTGTATTAGTATTGTATCATATGTTATTTTAGGTATTAATTTATCAGATACAAGTAACATACAATTTTTAATACAATTGCGACACAATTCTAAAACAATTGTGATATATTTATCATAAAATACTTGCAATTTCATTTTTTTCGAGTACAATCTGAAATTTTATGTAAAACCAACTCTAAACTTAACCAATATTTCTCAAAATTAAGATATAAACGACAAGGTATATTCTCCATGATTTGCAAGAATACCCAATCCAAACAAATTACAAATTCGTAAAATTCGAATATTGAATTCAAAGTTTCGAAACTTTTTAATGGATGTCAATGGAGAACCTTTGCTGCTTCAATTTTAGAGATAATGTTTTTGCCATTTTCGTTTATAATGTGAGAGAAGTACCGATTTTGGATGATACGTATGAGGGAGAGATAATGAGATGTGAATGTTTTTTAAAATAGATGAAATTTAAATTTTTAAGAGGGGGTTAGTGAAGGAGAGAGAGTGAGATGCTAAATATAAGGAATCTTCTATTTTATGGATAAGATTAGGAATGAAGATATTGATAAGTGAGGATTTTGACTACTTGTTAGCACCTTTTTTGTTTTTGTTTTAGTCTAAAAACATTGAATTGTGTTCCCAAAACTAATGAAAAGTGCAAAATTGCAGGAATGTTGAAAGTTGGACTCCCAAGATGAAATCCGACTAAAAATGAAGTAGTCCGAGCTCAAGGCAACAAAAGGGTACAGAAGCATACAAAGTACGATCCGCAGAAGAATTTTTGTGACCGCAAAATAAATTGCGGTCTGCAGAATTCCATCTGCAGCCGCAAACAACGAAGGAAATCCTAGCAGACTTTCTAGAAAACTGCACACCGCACAGGAATTGTGCGGCCGCAAAATAAGAGCTTGAGATCAACTTCAGAGGGTGTGTAAATTTCCAAGTTCCAAGTCTCTCAGAATTGCGGACCACACAAGAATTATGCGGCTGTAGGAGAAGTGATTTGCGGCCACAGACATAAAAGTGCGGACCGTAGAAGACTAAGTTGCGGCTGCAGTTCTAAATCCGTGGACCGCAAAAATATGGTTTTGCGGCCGTAGTGCAGAATTCTGCGGCCGCAGAATCCCAGCTCCTGCAAGATGAAGAATTCTGCAAACCGCAACATAGAATTGTGCGGCCGCAGAACCTCCCGAAGGGCATTTTTGTTCGAAATTTTTAGCCTTGTATAAATAGACGAGTTTCATAAAATTAGGTCAACGTTTGACACGAGCAAGTCCTATAGCCTATTTTCTTTGCCTCTTTTGGAACTGTTCTATATTTTAGAGTATTTTTACTATAGATTTTATCATTGTAACTTTATAATATGAGTTTTATTAGTATTTCTTCTTCAATTTCAAGCATGAGTAGCTAGATTTTTACTAGGGTGGTGACCCAACCCTAGTGTGTAAACCTTATGGGGATCTAATGTAGTACTTGTTTATGATTGAGTGTTTATTATTTAGTCTTGTTTATGCTTTAACTTGTGTAATTAATGATTGCAAATATTAGTTCATGCCTATTTGACTTAGTCTCTACTTCAGAAAGAGAGACTTAGTGGGCGTTTGGACATAAGAATTGTAAAATTCCAAAACGAAATTGAAATAATTTTCAAGTAAAAATGATATTTGAAAATTAGAGTTGTGTTTGGACATGAATATTATTTTGGGTTGTTTTTGAAGGTTTTTGACTGATTTGAGTGAAAATTATGAAAAATAATTTTTTAGAGTTTTTCAAATTTCCGAAAAATTACAAAATTCATCTCATATGAAAATTAGAAATTTTATGGCCAATCACTGGTTTCGAAAAAAATTGAAATTCTTTTTATGTCCAAACGGGCTTTTAGTCTAGGAAAACTTGGCTAACAAGAAATTAGATCAATCGAGAGATTGATTAACCCAATTAAAGGGTTCAACCAAGAGATAGTAATAACCCGACTTAAGTTTTTATCAACCGTTTTGTGTGATACCCATTTGGACTTGAAAAGGCCAAATTGGGCAAAACACTCTCTGACCAAGAGGTATTGAGTGGGTATTTGAGAGTTGACAGTTATAATACACCCCGATAAGCAAAACAAGCATTAAGATTTTTATCCCTTTAGGCGAACACCTAGGTGATGGTCATCGCCCTAGGCTTTTTACAAATTTGAAAAATAATAAAAACAATTATCCTAGTTTTTTGTCTTTACTTTGCTATCTTTAGTTTTAAAATAGAAATTGCAACAAAACCATTTTGTGGAAGTGCAAATTACGATAGTTCAAATTCACGCATTAGAATATATATTCCTAACTCCCATCTAGCTCCCTGTGGATTCGGTCCCGACTCTTCGTTGGGTTAATATAATTGCAATCGACTATTTCATACCTTGTTTTGAGGTGTGCATTGTGCGCGATAGTCAATTTTTAGCGTCGTTGCCGAGGAGTTACAAACGGTGTTAGCTATATATTTGGGTGTGTTTTTGAAATATATTCTTTTCCTTCCATGTTACTAACGTGTTGGGAAATTGTAGGTTCAACCATGTCAAACAATGAGCTCGGAAATATTGCTTTGGGGTGTGTGGACATTGATGATGATCAAGTGGATGAGGTTCCTCTTGAACCTCAAGCCAATAGGAGAGGCCGAGTGCCTCATGACAATGTGCTTGTTCCACCCCCACATCTACCACGGGCGGCTCCACACTGGGTTTTGCCCAATGAAGGATATGCAAGCGCAATAGTCCTGCCCCGTATTAGGATGAGCAACTTTCAAATAACCAATATGATGCTCACTTTGCTAGAGCAACGAGGCTTCTTCACCGGTGCTCCAGGTCAAAATGCATATAAACATTTGAAGGGGTTTGTGGACACATGTTGGGGGAGTAAAATGTCTTCGAGGATGCATTGAGGCTACGTTTTTTCCTTTATCTTTACGGGGAAAAGCTTTAGATTGGTTAGAACGTTTGCCGAACCATTCCATTCATACTTGGGATGAATTGGCGGAAAAGTTTATTTCTAAGTACTTCTCTCCGGGACACATGGCTACACTTAGATATGAAATTCTAGCATTCAAGCAAGAGCTCAATGAACTACTACACGAGATATGCGAGCGATATAGAACAATGTTTAAAGAATGTCCCAACAATGATATGACGGAGAACATGATTCAACAAACTTTCTATCGTGGGATCAACACAACTAACTAATGTGTAGTGAATTAACTTGCCGGTGGGAACTTCATGACTATGCCTTATGCGGAGGCGTGTGGGATCTTAGATGAAATGGCGGACACATCATCGGCATAGAAATCTCGAGCTAATGTTCCACAAGGTGATCGCAACGTGATGCACCTCCATAAAGAGTTGCATGACCATGGTCAAGCTATAGCCGAATTGACTACCAGCATGAATCAACTAGCAAAGGCTCAACTTCAACAAGTGTAAAATCCTAGGCAAGTCAATACCATAGAGGGAGTAAACATGATGGTGAAGAAATGAAAAACTAAGGGTCCACAAGTGCAATAATGAGTGGACAATTTTGTGCAAGAAGATAGTGGGTTTGATCAAGATGATTCTTACAATAACCAAGAAGAGGAGGTGCAATATGTGAACAACTTTCAAGGGCAACGAAACAATTTCCAAGGCCCAAATCAACAACAACGGCGACCTTAAAACAATCAAGGCAATTAGAATTCTAATAGCCAAGGTAATTAGAGTGGTGGAAACAATCAAGGGAATTGGAATAAAAACAACAATCAAGGAAATTGGAATGGAAATAATCAAGGTAATTGGGGTGGTAACAATCAAGGTGGATGGAACAATAATCAAGGCAACCGAGGGTCAGGTTTTCAAAGGCCCCTGATGTATCAACAACCACGCAACCCGCCTCCTTATCCTTCCCATGGTCCTAGTTCTTCCAATAATGAAATGGGGCGTATTGAGAACATGTTCAAGCAAATGATGGAGAAGAATGGCGATTCCGATGCTCAACTTGCCTCACACAACACATCGATCCGCAACTTAGAAGTGCAAATTGGGAAAATCTCTTAAGCTCTATATTCTCGTCCTAAGGGGGCAATACCAAGTGATACAGTGGTGAACCCAAAGGGTGGGAATAACACGGGGCATGTCATGGCCGTTACTACATGAAGTGGAAGAGGTGGGAATCCACCCACCTCTAGTTAAATGCAACTTGTGGATGATGAGCAAGTAGTACAAGAAGAAGAGATCTCGAACAATGTGGTGCAAGCACATGATGAAGTGCAGATTGATATTTATGACAATGTGGAAGAGACTCTAGAGGAAGTCAACCCGTCTAGGGATCACGTTATTGACATACTGGAATCGGTAGTGCAAAAGGATAAGGCACCATTGCCTAAGCCTCCTCCTCCTCCATATACTCGAAGGCTTTCCAAGAAAAATGGTGAGAATCAGTTCAAAAGTTCATTGACATGATGAAGAGTCTCTCGATCAATGTTCCATTAGTTGAAGCTTTGGAACAAATGCCCGGTTATGCAAGGTTTATGAAGGATTTGATAACAAAGAAGCTGAATTTTGAAACTATCAAGGTCACTCATCAAGTGAGTGAAATTGTGCATTCAATGGCTCCTAAATTGGAAGATCCCGATGCTTTCACAATCCCTTGTACCATTGGAAGTGCCGAGTTTGCTAAATCTCTTTGTGATCTTGGGGCAAGTATCAATTTGATGCCCTATTAGGTTTTCAAGACTTTTTGGAATTGGGCATCCAAGACCCACATCTTTGAGATTACAAATGGACTATCTTACTAGGAAGAGACCGTTGGGAGCGATTGAAGAGGTATTGGTTTGTGTTGATAAATTCATTCTTCTGGCGGATTTTGTCATTCTTGATTGTGAAGTGGACTATGAGGTACCGATTATTCCTGGAAGATATTTCCTTGCTACAGGAAAGGCTCTTGTTGATGTGGAAGCCGAAGAGCTCACTTTTTGGGTAGGTGATGAAAATGTGATATTCCATGTGTGCAAATCTATGCGGCAACCTAATAGCAATGAAGTGTGTTCTTTTGTGGACTTGATGACCGATGTGATTGTTGATGATACAAGTTCACGATCAATGTGGGTGATATATTGGAGGCCGTCTTGCTAAAATTTGATGATGACGAGATAGATGGCTCATGGAATGTGTGAATTCTTTGCAAGGAATGTGGTCATACAACTATGCACCCCGAAAACTCTCATTGGATCTTGAAAATAGGAAAACTCCTCCTACAAAGCCTTCAATTGAAGAGCCTCCGACCTTGGAGTTGAAGCCATTGCCTCCATATCTTCGGTATGAATTTCTTGGCTCTTGTTCTACTTTACCGGTTATTCTTTCCTCTTGTTTGACTAACGTGCATGTTGAATCCACATTGGTGGTGCAACATAAGAGGAGGAAGGCTATTGGATGAACATTGGTGGATATTTGGGGAATAAGCCCCGCATTTTGCAGGCACAGGATAAACTTGGAGGAACATGCCAAACCATGTATTAAACATCAAAGGAGACTCAATGAGGCTATGCAAGAAGTGGCCAAAAAGGAGATTATCAAGTGGTTGGATGTCGGGGTTGTCTACCCCATTTTTGATAGTTTGTGGACTTCTCCGATCCAATGCGTCCCAAAGAAGGGTGGCATGATAGTGGTCACCAATGATAAGAATGAGTTTATTCCCACAAGAATGGTGACCGAGTGGAGAGTGTGTATGGACTATCGCAAGCTCAGCAAAGTCACAAGGAAGGATCATTTTCCACTTCCCTTCCTTGACCAAATGCTTGATAGATTGGTCGGCCGTGCTTTATATTGCTTTCTAGATGGATATTCGGGCTTCAACCAAATCCTTATTGCTCCGGAAGATCAAGAGAAAACAACTTTTACATGTCCCTATGGTACTTTCGCATTCAAGCGGATGCCATTCGGTTTATGTAATGCACCGATGACTTTTAAAAGGTGTATAATGGCTATCTTCATGGACATGGTGGATTACTACCTTGAAATTTTTATGGATGACTTCTCGGTAGTTGGGGATTCCTTTGATGATTGCTTGGAAAAATTGGATAAAGTATTGGCAATATGTGAAGAAATGAATTTGGTGCTAAATTGGGAGAAGTGTCATTTCATGGTCGAGGAAGGCATTGTCCTTGGCCACAAGATCTCTAAGAATGGCATTGAAGTCGGCAAGGCAAATATTGAGGTGATTTCTAAACTTTCACCTCCAACTTCGATGAAAGGCGTGCGAAGTTTCTTAGGCCATGTGGGGGTTTACCGATGTTTCATCAAGGATTTCTCTAAAGTGGTGAACCCATTGTGCAACATTTTAGATAAAGATGCTAAGTTTCACTTCAATGATGATTGCATGAGAGCCTTTGAATTGTTAAATTTCAAGTTGACAACCACTCCCATTATCACCGCTCCTAATTGGAGTATCTCTTTTGAGCTCATGTGCGATGCTAGTGATGTAGTGGTTGGAGCTGTTTTGGGGAAACACATCAACAATAGTTTTCATCCGGTCTACTATGATAGTAAGACCATGAATTGTACCCAAGTCAACTACACCGTTATAGAGAAAGAGCTCTTTGCCATTGTGTTCGCAATTGAGAAGTTCCGCCCGTACTTGATAGGTGCAAAAGTTATTGTCCACACAAATCATGCGGCACTTCGCTATCTTATGAGCAAGATAGATTCCAAAGCTCGGTTGATGAGATGGTTGCTTTTGTTACAAGAGTTTGATATTGACATCCAAGATCGAAGAGGGAGTGAAAATCAAGTGGTGGATCACTTGTCTCGTTTGGAGGAGGAGGGGAGGCCGCATGATGAACTTGAAATTAATAACTCCTTACCCAATGAGAAACTCTTGGCTATTTCAATAAAGGAGGTGTCATGGTTCGCGGATCTAGAAAATTTCCTTGTGTGTGGAATTATTCCGGATGAGTTCTCTTCAAACCAAAGGAAGAAGCTCAAACGTGATTGTCAAGATTACTATTGGGATGAGCCATACCTTTTCCGGATTTGTACGGATGGGGTAACTAGAAGATGTGTACCATAATAAGAGCAAAGTGATATTCTTGAGGCTTGTCATTCTTTGCCATATGGTGATCACCTTGGTGGAGCAAGAACGGCGGCCAAAGTGCTAAGCTGCGGTTTTTATTGGCCCACTCTTTACAAATATGCAAGTGATTTAGTGAAATGATGCGATGAATGTCAAAGGGCCAGTGGAATCTCGAAGAATAATGAAATGCCTCTCATTACTATTTTTGTCACGACCCAAAACCACGTGATCGACACCCGGCACACTACCCGACCCGATCAAACCAAACCATATGATACACCCAAATCATATGCATGAAAATTAATTTAATTGCGGAAGCTCCTTGAAAATCATATACACTTTCAAGTTAAATGATAATATTTTCCAATTTAAAATCACACACGACGTCTTTCATTGTAATGACAATGAGAATAAGTAAAATAAATATATTTTCATGTATGTCGTGTACAACCCCATTACTACAATCTTTCACAACTATAATTGGAGCCTCTATACCAAAGAATAGAACTAAACACTTGGGTTAATACCCGACTAGCGTAAATTAAGAAAATAACATGATAGCTACCACGAAATAGGAGTGGTGCCTCACCATATACCTCAGGAAGAGAGTCATCCTAGCGTTGACCGTAAGCCACATATCATATCTCATCCTGAAACATGTAAAGTAAGCAGGACCCTGGAGGGGGGGCCCTAAGGGATGATTACACCACAACGGTACTCAATAAGTATCATAGACTCTCTCTAACTTAAGTTCTTGGGATAAACTTTATAAAAATAATACACCAATATTTTATATAAAACGATAAGAAATTTTATCAATTCATGACCCTTGTCATTTTAAATAACAACCAAGTGAAATATAACCCACAATATAAACTTTTAAAATATTTACATCAATCCAAGAGTTTGGATAAAATCATACAAAATCATTCCGTTTGCTTTAAGTCATTGAAATCACTTTCGGCTCCTTAGGCCTAAACATAAGAAAACCATCCTTATCTTTCACTGGGAGTACTGTACCATCACTGACATAAGAAGGTCAAGTAGGTTATGTACCTAGCGGCAAGTATCGTATACCCTACTTGCTCAGATCGTCTCATCGTAATATCGTATGAATCGACTCAACCATGCTAATAATAGCACAAAATAGTACCCTCTCGAGGTAGATCACCCTACCGTAGTCTATACCACAAAGTGGCTATCTACGCCTACACCGACACGTGTAGTTTCATGACAAGGAACACAATATATCCGAAGTCAATCTTGGTGAACACAAGTAATTTCTAAAACATTTGATGCTTCAAAAATAGATTCATAGCATAGTAGCCTCAAAGGACATATTTTTATCAAATCATAGCATTTATAGAAAAGCTAAATCATTGAACAAAATTTAAATAAATAACCTTTTACATGATAAAGTTTTTAGCAAATTAACATCAATCATTAAAAGATACCACAAGTGTTGTTCTGCTCATCAATTTCCATAAGAAATACTTTCCATGAAAACTTATCTTTAGCACTCAAATATGTATACTCTTGTCAATACGTATGTTTTGATAAAAACTTATAACATTTACCTTGAGTGTTATTTTGCCAACAAGATTTAAAATAAAACTTTAAAAATAATATGACACTACATATGCAACATAATATTTTAATACACGGAGACATCTGTATTTGTTTGTCCCCACAAGCACGAAAGCACATTTGCAAACAACTTAAGTATTAACTCGAAACATGCTTTTAGACAAAGTCCCTCAAGAAGAGTAAGTTTTAATCCACTTACCTCGTTTTTACTTTATTAACATTCACAAGCTTTCAATCCTCCTCTATCATTACAATGTTGATTAAAATGCTCAACATCACCAACAAGTCGATATCTACAATTAGATATCCTAATTACATCAAAATAGGCCTAAGGTATTGATCAACATCCATATATGACTCATAAGTTGGATACAAGCCTCCAACAACTCAAATCGGCAAATAGTTTTACATGCTAGACCATTCAAATTATTCTTATCTTTTAATTCCTATTCGAAGTCATTAATGATACTATATCAATTGTTCATTGCCACCAAGTTACTATTCATTATCTTCCATAATCAACACTTGCAAAATATACAATTCGGGTGATAACTTAGTTGATCACTTCCATCTTTTGCTAACAAATAATTCCATAGGTTCATTGTAATCATAAATTTTATTGCCAAGATTACCATTCATCCTCTCTCTTATTTTCTCAAATTTACTATTCATGCCATGAGCTAGCGTTTTATAATCCAATCTTTTAACCATTAAAACTTGTAACAAATGCTTTAAATACTTCTAACTACTCATAATAAATGAGTTTGAAGCATTGGAATTACCTCTAGTAGATCAATCTTAAAAAATTACAACTTTGGTGATTTTTGTGTTCTTGAGGATTTGATGATGAAATCCAGTACTTGGATGTATCAATGATATTATAACTCATGTATATTGAGTAAGAATCAACCCAAAATATCATTAACAACTTACCTTAGTTGATTGGACTTGATTTGAGCTCAAAATCGTCTCTTCACCTCAAGAACCCTAACCCCCAATACACATAATAGTCCTTTCCCCCGATTTTGTATTTATAGGCCAAGATTTATGGGTTTCGGATGCGGCCCAGGATGTTTCGCATCCCCATTTCACTCCTCTTTGAAGCTCAGATGCGGACTCGGACGCTATGGCAGTACTTCATTGCCAGTCTTCGGTAATGTGATAATAACTGCTTGTAGGAATTTCCAAATGGCGAACGGTTTGAAGCGTTAGAAACTAAACCCAAAAACCTTTCATTTGATTGGTTGTACTCCACATAAGTCCTTATATATCTATATGCTCATCCTAGGTTAGGTCATATGCGTACTCATTTGGAACTTTAGTCTATCATGTAATTTCAACCTTGAGTTGGACTTAGGGCTATCCTTAGACCCCAAACCACTAATAATATATCTCGTACACTTATTATCATATCCAATTGATATCCATCATATTAATAGTCCTTGTCTGCACACAAAATAAAATAATTAGCACACATCAACTTTCTTAATAGCGCTTAAGTACTTCAAAACTTTCTGGGGTGCTACATTCTCCCCCACTTAAGAACATTCATCTTCGAATATTTTACAAGTCACTTATAAGAATAGAGCTACCATCCTTTTACCTATAACCATTATGCATAGGCACTTATGACTACATGGGTCTTATACTTCCTTTCCAAAATCTCAACTTACTTATGGTCCTCAAAATTTGTCTATCTTTACAAATATTTAAAAATTTCGGCAGAGTTTTGTCATGACCCAATTTCTCCTATGGGCCGTGATGGAGCCCAACATTATTGCTAGGCCAGCCGACAATTGACTAACTCTGTGATCCGTTCTTTTAAAGATTTAAAATTGTTGATTTTTTTGTTTTGTGCATAGTTAAGAAGTAAGCATTTAATAAAAAAAAGAGATGTGAAGATTTTTAAAAGTAGTGAGATAAATAATATAACCAAAAACTCATCACGTGTCTACTAGCTTAAACCACCAAGACCTGGTGTCACAAGTGTATGAGCAACACTAAGTACATGAGACAGCTCACTGTGTAGTCTCGTAGAAGTGATTAAGTGTGCGCACCTGACTGATATCCAGATGCACCTGCCTCAGGTCCTGCACATTAAGTGCAAAAGTGTAGCGTGAATACATAAACAACATGTACCCAGTAAGTATCCAGTCTAACCTCGAAGAAGTAGTGACGAGAGGTCGACTTTGACATTTACTATGGGCTACCAATAAAAAGTCAAGACACTAACTAAGCATGGATTACAGAAATATATACATATTTAAAATTCAATAATAGGAATAGTAAACAATCCCTTTGCTAATACTATGTCCCAAGTTCAATTTCCATCATTTAACAATTTATGTCTCAAGTCAACAAAATAATAACAATTATAATTGATTCCAAAGATTTATCATGCACAATTTATGCCGAGGTCGTACGGCCCGATCCAACACAAAGTTTTTTAAACTGTGCACTTCCGAGGATCGAATGACACGAACCATAGATGCATCTATCTGCTACCGAGACGTTCGGCCCGCTCCACAAAAGAGAAAATACTTTATAACAGTCAATTCACGATTTATTAAGAGGCAATTATTTAAAGAAACACCAATCTTCAATAACAGTCGAGTGGCCCGTTCAAGTATTTAAGTAAGTGAAATTTAGCCTCCTACCATTCCCCTATCAAGTTCCAACATGAATTAAGCGATTAAGTTAACAAGTAGGGTGCAAACATCGTACATATAGCATGGTATAGCTCCTAGACTACCCGGATAATAGCAAATATCAGTAACTACGTACGGACTCTCGTCACCTCGTGCGTACGTAGTCCCCACAAATAGGAGCACAAATTAATCAATTTACCTATGGGTTAACTCCCTTTTACAAGGTTAAAAAAGTGACTTACCTCGTCTCAAAGCCTACTTTTCGGTCCAAGATTGTGCTCAAACCTTTAATTCGGTGCCAAACGACTCAAAGCTAGTCAAATGTTATAATAAAATTATCAATACATGTTCAAAAGTTCATATTCTAACTGTTAGAGTGATTGCCTCAACCCCAATTATAGGATTCCTAAAATTTACCCCCAGGCCCATGCCCGGATTCTGAAAATTTTTGAAGAAAATTGTTACCCATAACCTCATGAAATCAAATATATGATTTTCACTAAATTCCATAACACATTTCGTGGTTAAATCTCATTTTTATCAAAAACCTAGGTTTTCACCTCGTGCGTACGTAGTCCCCACAAATAGGAGCACAAATTAATCAATTCACCTGTGGGTTAACTCCCTTTTACAAGGTTAGAAAAGAGACTTACCTCGTCTCAAAGCCTACTTTTCGGTCCAAGATTGTGCTCAAACCTTTAATTCGGTGCCAAATGACTCAAAGCTAGTCAAATGTTATATAAAATTATCAATACATGTTCAAAAGTTCATATTCTAACTATTAGAGTGATTGCCTCAACCCCAATTATAGGATTCCTAAAATTTACCCCCGGGCCCATGCCCGGATTCTGAAAATGTTTGAAGAAAATTGTTACCCATAACCTCATGAAATCAAATATATGATTTTTACTAAATTCCATAACACATTTCGTGGTTAAATCTCATTTTTATCAAAAACCTAGGTTTTCACCTAAACCCATGATTTTCACTAATTTACATGTTATAATCTACCCATAAACTATGTATTTAACTCACGTTGTGTAGAAATTACTTACCTCAAAGTTCTAGGTGAAATTCCCTCTCTAAGAGCTCCAAGAATCACCCAAACAAATGAAATAAGTGAGCTAAAATGCCTAAGTCCCGTCATTAAATGAGGGTTCTACCCCCAACGATTATCGCACCTGTAGTGCCTTGGCCGCATTTGTGGTACCGCACCCGTGGTGCGTGGTCCGCTTATGCAAAGGTCTTCAAGCCCAGTGAGGCCGCTTCTGCGGACGTGATCTCGCTTTTGCGGCAAGCGTGCCGCTTCTGCGGTTGAGTCCGCTTCTGCGCTCTCCCTCATCGCACCTGCGCGTTCGCTGGTGTGCACGAAAATTCGCATCTATGGTCCATGGCCAAACGCTCCAAAACCGATTCTGCGGTGCAACTCTTGCACCTGCGGCCAAAACCCCACAGGTGCGAGCACACCAGAACGGGTGCACCAGCAACCCCTTTTGAGTCTTGACTCAATCCGTGCACCGTCCGAATGGCATCCGGGGTCCCCAAGGTCCCATCCAAACATACCAACAGGTCTATAAACATAATACGGACTTGTTCGAGTTTTCGAAATGCGTAAAACAACAACAGAACCAAGAATCACACTCCAAAACCAAATCGAATCAAAATATAAACTTTAAGTTCTTCAATTTACTCCCAACGCGCCGAAACGTACTTAAACTACTCGGAATAATACCAAATTTTGCGTGCAAGTCTTAAATCACCATACGGAACTATTCCCGGCCTCGGAATCCCATTTGGACCTCGATAACACCAAAACCTACTCCAAACCAAATTGAAAGAACTTCAAAAATCTTCAAAGAACCAACTTTTACTATTAGGCACCGAAACGCTCCCGAGTCATCCAAAACCCGGTTCGAATATACGCCCAAGTCCGAAATCATCATACAAAACTACTGGAACCGTCAAATCCTGATTCCGAGGTCGTTTACTCAAAACGTTGACCGATGTTAAATTTATCCTTTTTAGCCAACCGTAAGGAACCAAGTGTTCTGATTTCAACCCGAACCCTTCCAAATTCCAAACTAACCTTCCCCGCAAGTCATAAAATAGTAAAAGCACGTACGGGGAGCCTTATTTAGGGGAACGGGGTTCTAGAAATCAAAATGATCAGTTGGTCATTACATTCTCTACCTCTTAAACAAATGTTCGTCCTCGAACGGGTCTAGAATCATGCCTGGAGTACTGAATAAATGTGGATATCTCCCCCGCCTGTCCTCCTCGGATTCCAAGTCGCCTTCTCGACTGTTTAGCCCCTCCACTGAACCTTTACCGTGGAAATACTCTTGGATATCAACTGGCGAACCTGCCTATCAACAATGGCAATTGGCTGCTCCTCATGACCCATGCTCTCATCTAACTAAATCGTGCTAAAGTCTTAAATATGTGACAAGTCGACATGATACCTCCGGAGCATAGACACGTGGAAAATCGGATGAACTCCCGATAGACTGGGAGGCAAGGTAAGCTCATATGGAACCTCTCTAACTCGTCTCAACACCTCAAATGGGCCTATAAACCTTGGGCTCAACCTTCCCTTCTTCCCGAACCTCATAATCCCCTTCATCGGCGAGACGTTCAAGAGAACCTTCTCGCCCACCATAAATGATACATCACGTGCCTTCTGATCCACGTAGCTCTTCTGTCTCGATTGTGCTGTACAGAGTCGCTCCTGAATCAACTTTACCTTTTAAAAGACTACTTTCACCAAATCAGTACCATATAACTTAGCCTCGGCGGGCTCAAACGACCCGATGGAAAAATGATATCGCCGACCATCTAAATTCTCAAATGGAGTCATCTCGATGCTAGACTGATAACTTTTGTTGTAAGAAATCTCAGCCAAAGGCAAGAATCGATCCCACTGCCCTCTAAAGTCAATCACACATGCTCTGAGCATGTCCTCCAAGATATGAACTATTCGCTCCGACTGCCCGTCGTTTTGTGGATGGAATGTCATGTTGAGCTCTAGACGAGTCCCCAACTCACTCCGTACTGCTCTCCAGAAATGTGAAGTAAACTAAGGGCATGTATCTAGTATGATAGAAATAGGCACATCATGCAAGAAAACTATCTCCTGGATATAAATTTGGGCCAACCTCTCTGAACTATACGTAGTCACCACCGGAATGAAGTGTGCCGACTTGGTCAACCTATCGACAATGTCCCAAACTGCATCAAACTTTCGCAAGGTCCGGGGAAACCCAACTACGAAGTCCATAGTAATGCACTCCCATTTCCACTCAGTATGGTCATCTGTTGGAGTAGGCTACCGGGCCTCTGGTGCTCATACTTAACCTGCTGGCAATTTAGGCACCTAGCTACATACTCGACTATGTCGCATCCACCGCCACCAATAGTGCTGCCTCAGATCACGATACATCTTCGTAGCACCTGGATGAATGGAATACCGAGAATTGTGTGCCTCATCTAGAATCCTCTTCCTTAAGCCATCGACATTAGGAACACATAGATTACCTGGAGTCACAAAACACCATCCTCGCCGATAGTAATTCCTTGGCACCACTCTGTAGTACCGTCTCTCTAAGGACCAACAAGTGTGGATCGTCAAATTGTCGAGCCTTGATCTGATCCAACAGTGAATACTGGGCAATGACGCATGCAAGAACTCGGTTGGGCTCTGATATATCCAACCTCACAAGTCTATTATCCAAGGACTAAATGTCCAAGGATAATGGCCGCTCCTCTGCTGAAATGAATGCCAAGCTACCAATACTCTCTGCCTTTCTGCCCAAGGCATACGCGACTATATTCGCCTTGCCCGGATGATAAAGAATGGTGATGTCATAATCCTTCCGTAACTCAAGCCAGTTGTGCTGCCTCATATTGAGATCCCTTTGCTTGAACAAATGCTGCAAGCTGCGATGATCAGTGTAAACCTCACAGGACACCCCATAAAGGTAATGCCTCAAGATCTTAAGAATTTGAACAATCACGGCCAACTCCAAATCATGTACAGGATAATTCCTCTCATGGGGTTTTAGCTGACGTGAAGCATATGCAATGACTCACCCCTCCTACATCAATACACAACCCAAACCAACTCGTGAAACGTCGCAATACACAATATACATCCCCAAACCGGAAGGCAACACTAGAACTGGTGATGTGGTCAAAGCTGTCTTGAGCTTCTGGAAGCTTGCTTCGCAGTCATCGGACCAATGGAACGGAGCACCATTCTAGGTCAATCAAGTCAAAAGTGCTGCAACGGATAAGAAGCCCTCCACAAACTGGCGATAATAACCTGCTAACCCTAAGAAGCTCTTGATCTCAATAGTCGTAATAGGACGAGGCCAACTCTGAACAACCTCAATTGTTCTGGGATCTACCTTAATACCTTTGCCTGAAACAACATGCCCCAAGAATGCTACAGAATCTAACCAAAACTCACACTTGGAGAGCCTAGCATATAGCTTTTGTTCCAACAAGGTCTGAAGCACCACCCTCAAATGATGCTCGTGCTCCCCCATGCTGCACTAGTAGATCAAAATATCATTAATAAAGACAATGATGAATGAATCAATATATGGCAGGGACACCTTATTCATCAAATCCATAAAATGCCGCAGGAGTGTTAGTCAAACCGAAGGACATCACTAGACACTCATAATGGCCATATCTAGTACGGAAAGTAGTCTCGGGAACATCAGAGTCCCGAATCTTCAACTGATGGTACCCCGATCTCAAGTCGATCTTAGAGAACACCCTAGTACCCTGTACCTCATCAAACAAATCATCAATATGCAACAATGGGTACTTGTTCTTAATGGTGACTTTGTTCAACTGGCGGTAATCAATGCACATCTGCATAGTCCTATCTTTCTTCTTTACAAACAACACTGGTGCAAACTAAGGCGATACACTCGTCCTGACATGCCCCTTTACTAGCAACTCCTCAAGCTGCTCCTTCAACTCTTTTGAAGCCATACGGTACGGTGGGATAGATTTAAACTGGGTACCTGGAGCCAAATCAATGCAGAAATTGATATCACGATCTGGTGGCATGCCTGGAAGATCAGAAGGAAACACATCGGAGAACTTTCGAACTACTGGTACTGAATCAATCTCCGGAGACTCTGCAGTAGTATCCCCAACATAAGCTAAATAATCCAAATAACCCTTCTCGACCATGTGTCGAGCTTTCATAAAAGAGATGATCTGACTAGGTGTGCTGACAGACGAACCCTTCCACTCCAATCTAGGGAACTCGGGCATCGCTAAGGTAACAGTCTTGGCATGGCAATCAAGGATGGTGTTATATGGGGATAGCCAGTCCATGCCTAGGATAACCTCAAAGTCGGTCATATCGAGCAACATGAGATCGACTGTAGTCTCATAACCACAAAATGTGACCACACAAGACCGATATATCCGATCCACAACAACAAAATCACCCATATTAGTGGACACATAGACATGAGTGGCCAAAGACTCATCAGGAATAACCAGGAAATAAGCAAACAGAGATGACACGTTTGAATAGGTAGACCCTTGATCATATAATACCAAATTATCCCTACCGCAGACTGAAATAGTACCTTTGATCACGGCATCTGAGGCCACTACATCTGGTCTGGCCGGGAAATCATAGAGTCTAGCTGGAGCGCCGACTGGCTGGCCTCTGCTTGACTGAATAATAGTTGGCTGATATCCCCCTTCCTGGCCTCCACCTCTTGGACGGCCCCTACCCGTCTGCCCTATGCCTCTAGGTGGTTGGACGACTGGTGCTGTAATCATAGGCTGAGAACCCTGTTGCACTACCTTGCCCCGAAGCTTGGAGCAAAACCTCTACACATGGCTGAAATCCTCTCACTCAAAACACCCTCTCGATATGAAGGGTTGCTGACTTGAAGTCTGACCCTAATGGCCTGAATACCCACTGGAAGGACCCTGAATAGCTGGTAGGCGGTAAGAACTCTCTAGCATGACACTGAAATATGGTCGCACTGGAGCACCCTGAGGAGGCGGTAGTGCTAGATATGTGGGATTGCTGGGCTGACCCCTCATAAACTGACCTTTGCCTCCAGCCGGGGCACCTCTAATCTCTCAGGAATAACAGACCTGCTTGTCCCGCTGCATCTGCTCTCTACCTCTCTTACGGTAACCCTCAATCCTCCGAGCTATCTCTACTACTAGCTGATAAGAAGTCCCCATCTCGACCTTTGGGGCCATAGTGGCCTGAATACCTGAGTGCAACCCCGCAACAAACCTCTGCACTCTCTCTGCGTCAGTGGGAAGTATCATAAGGGCATGACAAGACAACTCAGAGAACCTCGCCTTATAATCGGCCACTGACATCTGACCATGCTGGAGCTGCTCAAACTGAAATCGCAACTCGTCCCTCTGGGAGGGTGGAATATACCTATCCAAGAAAAGGCGTGTAAACTGATCCCAAGTTATGGGAGGAGAACCTGCTGGTCTGCCGAGAAGATGAGACTGCCACTACCTACGGGCCCTGCCCTCAAACTGGAAAGTAGTGAAATCCACCTCGTGGGAGTCTAATATACTCATATTGTGCAGTATGTCCCTGTACCTATCAATGAATTCCTATGGGTCCTCATGTCGCTCACCTCCGAAGATAGGAGGGTGAAGCCTGGTCCATCTATCCAATAACTTATGCGGCTCACCGACTGCAGCTGGCTGGGCTCCGCCCAAGGGTAGTGCACCCGAGGTCTGATATACGACAACTGCATGTCCCGAAGCCTGAGCAGTAGGGGTCTATGCTCCCCCTCCTGCCTGAGATGTGGATGGGTCCGCTGGAAATAAACCAGCCTGGGTCATAGTATCCATGAACCGTAACATACGGCCCATAACCTCCTGAAAGCCCGGTGCTGACATGAAATCTACCGGGGCTGGCTCTACTGCAGGCACCTCACCATGCTCCTAAATAGAGGGATCCTCTACTGGATCCGCCGGTGGTATAGTTGGGGCAACTCTAGGATGTCCTCGTCCCCTACCTCGGGATGGAGCCATTTCCCGGCCTCTGCCTCAGCCTCTGGCAACAGGGGGAACAGCTCCTCCCGGGTCTGGAATATCCGTCGTATGCGTTCTCACCATCTGCTAGAGAATAAGAGAAATACACTTAGTATAACATATATTGCACGATATGAGATGAAGAAAGAGTAGTTTCCTAATACCTTATAGCCTCTCGAAGATAAGTACAGACACCTCCGCACCGATCCGCAAGACTCTATTACGCATTCTCATAACTTGTGAGACCTACGTGAACCTAGAACTTTGATACCATCTTGTTAAGACCCAATTTCTCCTATGGGCCGTGATGGCACCCAACGTTATCGCTAGGCAAACCGACAGTGGACTAACTCTGTGATCCGTTCATTTAAAGATTTGAAATTGTTGATTTTTTTGTTTTGTGCATAGTTAAGAAGTAAGCATTTAATTAAATAAATTAGATGTCAAGATTTTTAAAGCAGTGAGATAAATAAGATAACCCAAAAATCATCACGTGTCTACTAGCTTAAACAATAAAGACCTGGTATCACAAGCGTACGAGCAACTAGTAGGATATACAAAAGAGTTTTACGCTACTGTCTAAAATGAAATAGACAAACAATACAAGAAAAAGAAATGACTTCAGCTGCTGCAGAACGGTTCGAAAGGCAGCACACCGTGTAGTCTAGTAAAAGAGAGCAAGTGTGCGCGCCATATTGATATCCAAATGCACCTGCCTCAGGTCATGCACATTAAGTGCAGAAGTGTAGCGTGAGTACATAAACAACATGTACCCAGTAAGTATCCAGTCTAACCTCGAAGAAGTAGTGACGAGGGGTCAACTTTGACACTTACTATCGGCTATCAATAAAAAGTCAAGACACTAACTAAGCATGGATTATAGAAATATATACATATCTAAAACTCAATAACAGGAATAGTAAACAATCCCTTTGCTAATAGTATGCCCCAAGTTCAATTTCCATCATTTTACAATTTATGTCTCAAGTCAACAAAACAATATCAATTATAATTGATTCCAAAGATTATAATGCACAATTTATGTCGAGGTCGTACGACCCGATTCAACACAAAAATATTTAAATTGTGCACTTCCGAGGGTCGAACGACACGAACCATTGATGCATCTATCTGCTACCGAGGAGTTCGGCCCGCTCCACGAAAGAGAAAATACTTTATAATAGTCAATTCACAATTTATTTAGAGGCAATTATTTAAAGAAACACCAATCCTCAATAATAGCTGAGTGGCCCATTCAAGTATTTAAGTAAGTTAAATTTAGCCTCATGCCATTCCCATATCAAGTTCCAACATGATTTAAGTGATTAAGTTAATAAGTAGGGTGCAAACATCGTAAATATAGTGTGGTATGGGTCCTAGACTACCCGGAAAATAGCAAAAGTCAGTAACTACGTATGGACTCTCGTCACCTTGTGTGTATGTAGTCCCCACAAATAGGAGCATAGATTAATCAATTCACCTATGGGTTAATTCTCTCTTACAAGGTTAGAAAAGAGACTTACCTTGTCTCAAAGCCTACTTTCCGGTCCAAGATTGTGCTCAAACCTTCAATTCGGTGCCAAATGACTCGAAACTAGTCAAATGTTATATAAACCGATCAATACATGTTCAAAAGTTCATATTCTAACTATTAAAGTGATTACCCCAACCCCAAATGTAGGATTCCTAAAATTCACCCCCAGGCCCACGTGCCCAGATTCCGAAAATCATTGAAGAAAGTTGTTATCCATAAACTCATGAAATCAAATATATGATTTTCACTAAATTCCAAATCAAATTCCATGGTTAAATCTCATTTTTATCAATAACCTAGGTTTTCACATAAACCCATGATTTTCACTAATTTACATGTTATAATCTACCCATAAACTATGTATTTAACTCACGCTGTGTAGAAATTACTTACCGCAAAGTGCTAGGTGAAATCCTCTCTCTAAGAGTTCCAAGAATCGTCCAAACAAATGAAATAAGTGAGCTAAAATGCCTAAGTCCCATCATTAAATGAGGATTCTGCCCCCAGCGATTATCCACCTGCGGTTCCTTAGCCGCATTTGCGGTACCGCACTTGCGGTGCGTTGTCAGCTTCCACGGAGGGCCTAAAGCCTAGCGAGGGCTGCTTCTGTGGCAAGCGTGACTCTTCTTCAGTTGAGTCCGCTTCTGCGCCCTTCCTCGTCGCACCCGCACGTTCGCGGGTGAGCACAAAAATTTGCATCTGTGGTCCATGGCCATACGCTCCAGAATCACTTCTGCGGTGCAACCCTCGCACCTGCGGCCAAAAACCCGCAGGTGCTAGCATACTAGAACTGTTGCACCAGTAGCCCCTTTTGAGTCTTGACTCAATCCGCTCACTGTCCGAATCTAATTCGGGGTCCCCGAGGCCCCTTCCAAATATACCTACAAGTCTATAAACATAATACGGACACGCTCGAGCTCTCGAAACGCGTAAAACAACAATAAAACCGAGAATCACACTCCAAAGCCAAATCGAATCAAAATATGAACTTCAAGTTCTTCAATTTACTCCCAACGCGTCGCAATGTATTTAAACTACTCGGAATGACACTAATTTTGCGTGCAAGTATTAAATCACCATACATAATTGTTCTCGGCCTCGGAATTCCATTTGGACCTCGATAACACCAAAACCTACTCCAAACAAAATTTAAAGAATTTCAAAAACCTTCAAAGAACCAACTTTCACTATTAGGCACTGAAACGCTTCCGGGTCATCCAAAACCCGATCCAAACATACGCCCAAGTACGAAATCAATATACGAACCTATTGGAACCGTTAAATCCCGATTCTGAAGTCGTTTACTCAAAATATTGACTGAAGTCAAACTTAGCCTTTTTAGCCAACCTTGAGGAACCAAGTGTTCCAATTTCAATCTGAACCCTTCTAAATCCCGAACTAACCATCCCCGCAAGTAATAAAACAGTAAAAACACGTATGGCGAGCCTTATTTAGGGGAACGGGGTTCTAGAAAGTAAAATGACCGGTCGGGTCATTACAAGTTTCCCCTATAACTAGGACTATCCAAAAACTTTAACATATCCAGAACAAGCCCCCACACGGGAACCAATAACAATATTGCTCAACAACCAATAATACACAATATAATGTACCATCTTGACCCCACTATGTCGTACATATACCATAAGTGCATCAAATGTAAATCTTTAAAACTTTTTAACTTGTAACATATATGAATACCATTAAATATCAATAATTGCTACTATACATAGCTACCATATCACTATTATACATGCGTGCAATTTCTTTATTCATGCATACGTCAAGTTGTACCTCAAAAGTATCTTCAAATAAATCAAAAATCTCCCTGTGATTGGACTTCCTTAATAAACAATAACTTATTTTCATGCCCCCTTAATTTCTTAGCTTAATCAAGGCAATATCTCATAGTTTATGAGATCGAAGTTATATTGCCCACTTGGTATCTGCAAAACTTGTTCATTACCACTCGTAGTCTTGGATTTTGTTTAAAAATAGTACTTTCAAATAAATCTGTTGCCTTTCACGATTCTTGTTTCCATACATGATTTTTCCCACTTAGGACTCTTGATGTCCTATAATGCTTAACATTATTCTAGAATGTTTTTACGTTCCTTCCAAAGATTAATAAGATATTTGTCCTAAATTCATCCATCATATAACAATTAATAACCCCACTTTCACTAGTGATTTTTGGAGTTTCCGAAGATCCCAACTTGCTAACTATTATTGCTTACAAATTTGCTCTATGGAAAAAAAATATTTGTCGCGCCCCTTTTTCTAGCGAAATCGGGCTTCGACGTGTGATAACTCTTTTAAGTAGTAAAAGAGAAGAGTCACCACCTAATGGTTTTAAGATGCCTTAGGGCACCTATTATGCAAATAACTCTAGTTGACCAGTCAACGCTACCAAAGATCGGGTAAGGGCTCAAATTACCTCAAAGAGAAGGTGTTAGGCACTCTTCGAGGTCCACAACTGTGGGTCCTAGGTGAAATTAAAACTATGTGGATTAGGCTAGGTGATCAAACAAACAAAAAAATATAAAAAGTCAAAGAATTTTATTATAACACAAAGGGAATTAGGACTAATCTTTAATGATTATAAGGATACCACTACATTGGTCTATGTTAAATGACTAAGCGTATAAAGGAAATATGGGTCCTAAGGTTTTTAGCCTAAAGGATCACCCCGCGCAACATAAATAATACTTCATAACTCCTTTTAGGTAGGAGTTGCTCATATTATTCAGCTGGCACAGACTATCATCTCCTGCTACCCGATTACTATGTTGAATTTGTTTACCTAAAGTGTTCTAATTCAATTCCAAGTCACGTCCTATGCGTGCACTACCCGTCCCATGCCTATGGTCCAGGAGGCTTTGGACCTCTATTTGGGTGGTTCTAGACTTACTCAGGCTGCTCAAATGATAAAACTAATCGGGCATTCAAAAAAACAAAAGAGGACTGCACATAATAGCAAAGAGTGGCTCATGTTAGCCTCCACACATAAACAGAGAATCATGCAGACTGATTTTCAGATTAAGCAATAGAACGTTTCGAACTTGAGGCTCAGAACTTTTTGGTCCTATAGGCATGATCTTTTTATGATTCCAATATCAAACAGGCAATGCTGTATTTTAGGCTAACGTACAGATTAAATCATTATAAGTCTTATAGACATGGTTTCTAAGTGATTATGATTTTAGCAATATATAGGCAACGGATTTGCAGATTACAAAAACCTATAGCCATGATTTCTAGACGAGCAATACAAACGATATGGGCAGATGATTATTAAACCTATAGGCATGAGCAGTACCATGATAATTGATGCAACAGATAGATTAATCATTCGAAGTCCTATAGGCATGGCACCTAGGTAAGTAGAATATTGCATTGCTACGCCCTATAGTCATGTTATCTAAGAAAACATAGTAGTGGAGACTAGTACAACAGATACTTGAAATAGCATGCGTTAGCCAGTTGAGTGATGTGTGTGCGTATGACTCCTATAGGCAGGCTTTCTACTCATGAAGTTAAACATGTGAAGCAAATAGCGAATAAATCACATAGATCCTATAGGCATGCTTTCTACTTATTTATGTGAGAATTAGAGTACCCTACCCCTCTTTTACTAATCTCCCCATATGTTTTTGTTCACAAATTATTACAGACCCCACAATAATGAATACAAATGCGAATATTATATATTAAAAGGCTACAGGCCCAATACACAGAATTGGCCTAAAAGAATATAACCCAGTAACACCTGGGCCTTCATCAAGCTTCTCCCTTCACACGAACAGTAAACCCAAGACCCAATATGTTTCAGAGTGAGAATGTATCAGCTACATAACCGAGGGCCATATACAAACTCATACCAAGCTTAAAGGGGGAAACCATACATGATAACCAATTGACAGTCCTAAAGCCTATTAACAATGGTCATAATTCTTAGAAGCTAAGGGAACAAGATTGGTTAAACAAGAGGGCTTGAGCATACCAACTGGGTAGACAACTTTGGCATAGCGAGTTTGACATAGAAAAACTAACACCATATTGAACAATTATTATTTAACAATATACCATACTGAACATAGTTATACATTAAGAAGACTGAAGAGGAAAGTCTATAGAGTTGACGGGACAAACACACACATATATACTAATTTCTCAGAAATCAAGTTTAGCACAAGACATTAACCAAAATGTCAGAAAACGATTTTAAACAGGTGAGCCTTATTCAAAGCAATCAAAGTTAGAGGGATATGCAATTTCACATGAAGATTACCATAAGCAGCATAGAAATAAACTAATGGCATGGTTTACCATAAACCACATCAATGTCCTCACTCATGATCACTTAAAAGGGAATGAGACAGGCAGACATAACCATTCGTACCAATTACCCAGGCGAAAGAGAAACTAACATAGAAATTTGCCCTATAAGCCATTCTAAACCAAACATGCAACAAAACTTAAAATGGAGACATGCTCTAGATAATTGATACAGTCTCAGAGATTTATCATATTGGGCAAGAAGAACTCAACAATGTCTAGAATAGAAACATAGAAATACAGGACAAAGTAGAGAACCACATGAGTCTAGAAACACCTAATAAAGAACATGGAATTGCATGGGATTATCAAACAATATCATAGCAGTACAATATCGGGGATCTATGAATAACAAGGAAATGGAGTCATGCTTATAGAATTTAAACAACATCAAAACATAGAACATATATGCCATTGATAAACATAAAGTAAAATAGTTAACATTGCAAGAGTTAAGGACACTAACCAGTAGAAAAGTTAAACGAACAAAAGAATGAGGAGTTAGAATACTAGTGGCAAAAGAACCCCATATCCCCGTTGCTTTAGAGTTCACAAGAGTCTCGAGAAGGACTCCGAGCAGTGCTTGCACCGGAGTAAGTTGTTTAACAATATTATTGCCTTGGCATTTAGCCGGCCAATGATTCAACGATTCCAGAAAATATTCAAGTATCTTAGAAGAAGTGAATGAGTGAGAGAAGAGTGTATCGAATGTACTAGCAATGAAAATTAGGCCTCCCTCGAGAGGAAATTGGGGAGGGGTTTATATAGTGTTCAAATGGAGCGGACGAACATGGAAAATCATCAGTCAAACACAAGAAAGGAAAGAATATATCACATGAAATAAAAATAAGTAAGGAAAAAGGAAAATCGTAAACCCTAGTTAGGTCCCACGGTTTTGAATTGAATCAATAATGCAAGAATCGTTCATTGTAGAGTGTATATAGATGAAAGATCGTCCAGATCTTCACAAAATCTGAGTCAATCATGCCAACTCTTGAAAGGTAGTTCTTGCCAAAAATAGGGCAAGAATTAAGTAACACCACAGACAAACACAAAATAGTAAATTATCACAAATTAGGTAAGTAGATCATGGATTGATTCCATGTTTAGGTTGGAATCGGAGAGGATTAAGGGTATGACGGCTAGGGTTTCTCATAGACGAGTGGAGTGGAGAGGTTTCAGTGGCGGGTATTAGGTGGTAAATGAGGATTAAGGTTTAGGTTTGGTTATTTAAAAGGGGGGAATGAACGAGGGCCGTTGATCTTGAGAGATCAACATCCAGGATAAAAAATTGAACGGGTGGGTCGTTTGAAGTGAGTTTCTACCGGGTTCTAGTAAAGGGTCGTTTGTCTTGGGCTGGGGTTGTTGTGCTGAGGATTTGGGCCAAATTTGGTCCGAAATTGGCTTAAAATTGGGCCATAGTTTAAATACACAAAATTTATAAAAACAAATAATTTATAACAATAATTAATAAATAGTAAAAATATTACTTATGCAGTAAAATGATTGGAAATAATCATTTAGTATTATAAAAATATAAAATGCTATTTTGGCACAAATAATGTTATAAAAATGCAATTATGCATGAACATAGGTTATTATTGCAAAACTTACATAAATAACTAAAATATAGATGTAATTATATAAAATGAAGTAAACTATTATTAAACACACACGTGGATATAAAATGATAAATTTGGATGATTAAGTCATCATAGATAATTTGAAGGGATAATATTTAAGTAATTTAAATGCAAGAAAAATTAATTTTAAAACTCTAACAATTACAGAAAATTATGGAAAGTACTTGTATAAATCTTGTAAATCAAATAATGCTAAAAAGTTGACATTTCAAAAATATATATACTATTTGAAAAAATGTGAGGGCAAAATTGGGTATCAACAACTGCCCATTTTTACTCGGGAATGATGAATGAGTTGTCGGGTAAAGAAAATGATGACCAATATTGGATGAATTGAGTGGGGAATGATGTGATTGAAAAATGGGGGCGAACTCTGGTTCTCGAGTTGCCTACATATCCCTGGTGTTACGGGAATCAGGTTGTGTATAGTTCTGGATCCAACGACGAACAAAACCGACAGAGTTGTTATAAGAATGGTCGTATGTTTCGAAGAGGTTCTTTTGGGTAGGGTAGTGTTGTAAGTTACAGAAAATTTTAGATGGAGTCATGAATGCAAATTTTGGACGTTACGGGTGTATGAGGCAGATATTCGAACGGTCATGGAGTAAAAGGTAGTCAATTATTGGTAGTTGGTTACGTTCGAGGTAGTCAAAGGATTTGAACGCTGTGAACGGAAACTGAAGCGAAGATTGCTCCCGTTTGTAGAACAGTTACCTCCCGAATTACCTGCAAAACATAAAATACAGTGCATGCGAACATATATGGGTCATTGCGACAATTTAAACAGAATGCAAATTCCCTTAGGACCATGAAGGTTGTGTTCGGATGATGAGGATGGTGTCCTTAGACCATGATGTCCTGGGCCATGAAGCATATGATAAGGGATTCGCAGGCCATGAAATGGTGTCCTCAGGCCATGAGGATGATGCCTCTGGACTATGAAGCCTTTGAATAATGATGTGCAGTTTCGAGAGATCCTCAGGCCATGGAATGGTGTCTCCTGGCTATGAGGATGGTGCCTTCGGACTATGATGCCTTCGGACCAAATGGCGATATTGCAGCCCATGAAATGCAAAGATATGATGCTTAGTTGTATGCGAGGACGAGACAAGACAAGGCTTAGTCTTATATGAGATTAGGGCAGTGCTTAGCCCTATGCGAAGGAAGTGGATAATGCTTAGCCTTATGCAGTGAAGTAGAGACACTGTTTAGTCTCATGTAAGGAAATGAGACAATGCTTAGTCTTTGACAAGGAAAGGCAATGCTTAGCCTCATGCAAGGAATAGAGACAATGCTTAATCTCATGCAAAGGAAGGGAGACAATGCTTAGTCTCATGCAAATAAAAGGCAGTGGTTAGCCTTATACAATTACGGAGGCAATGCTTAGCCTCATGCGAGAAGTGGATATAGTGCTTAGTCCCATGCAAGGAAAGGCAGTGCTTAGCCTTATACAATTAAAGGTAGTGCTTAACCTTAAGAAATTACGGAGGCAATGCTTAGCCTCATGCAAGAAATGGAGACAATGCTTAATCCCATGCAATAAAAGGCAGTGCTTATCCTTATGCAATGAAGGGCAGTGCTTACCCTTATGCAATTACGGAGGCAATGCTTAGCCTCATGAAAAAAATGGAGACAATGCTTAGTCCCATGCAACGAAAGGCAGTGCTTAGCTTTATGCGATTACGGAGGTAATACTTAACCTCATATAGGAAATGGAGACAATTCTTAGTCTCATGCAAAGAAAGGCAGTGCTTAGCCTTATGCGATTACGGGGGCAATGCTTAACCTCATGCAGGAAATGGAGACAGTGCTTAGTCTCATGCAAAGAAAGGCAGTGCTTAGCCTTATGCAAGAAAAATAATGATCAACTGCGAGGGAGTAAAGTATTTCTTTGCTTGATGTGTTTGCGTTTAGCAACTTGTCGTCATGAAGGCAGTGATTTCACCGTGCGTATGTATCTGCAAAATATTACTATTGTGTCTATCGTACATGCATTCAAAGGAAAATTGTGAGTTTTTGCAGGGGACGGTTGGTTCTTGCTCTTGATTCCCTGCTTTGCCATCATTCCTGTCTTGGGGTTCTGCTTGACTTACCCTGGGTAACATTTGGCTGCCGCAGAAATAATGTTTTCGAAAAGCATGTATGCACTTGATAAGATTATTTGCAAAACTGTAGTTGTTTTGAAATTTATGATAATGCATGAGATCAAATAATTTAGATGAACCAGTGACTGTGACACATTTAGAGACATTGCAACCTCTTTGCTTTAGAATTTTGAGGGTCATCTTCAAAATTCTACCCCAGTTTAAATGCATACTCCTGACAATACATCCCTTGGATGTTATACACGTGATGAAATCGAACAAACTCGATATCCTGCCCTAGTTTTTGATCATGGGAAAATGAAGATTTTATTAGGATGTGACCGAATCCACAGGGCTGCCTACGTATCCCTTCTTAAACGGGAAGCAGGTCAAGCGTAGTTCAGTTCCATCAAATAGAAAAATGCAAACAATATTAAACATAGTATCTCTTGAGAGCGTCTGAATTGATAGGTTTCGGCCAAATCTTTCAGTCCATTTCCGCAAGTATAATTTCTCCTCCTGTTAGTACCCGATGAACCATGTAGGGACCTTGCCAGTTGGGTGAGAACTTCCCCTTGGCTTCATCCTAACGGTGGAAGATTCACTTTTGCACCAATTGCCTCGGTGTGAACTGCCTTTGCCTGACCTTTTTGTTGAAGGACCTTGTCATTCTGTTCTAGTAGAGTTGAATGTTAGATACTGCATTCATTCTTTTCCCATCAATGAGATCTAGTTGTTCATAGCGTCTCTGTACCCATTCTGTATCTCTTAGCTCAGCTTCTTGTATAATTCTTAGAGAAGGATTTCTACTTCGGTAGGAATAACTGCTTCAGTACCATAAAACAGTAGATAGGGAGTTGCCCCAGTTGATGTGCGAACTGTGGTATGATATCCAAGCAAAGCAAATGTCAACTTCTCGTGCCATTATTTGTAATTGTCCACCATTTTTCTCAATATCTTCTTGATGTTCTTGTTGGCGGCTTCTACGATTCCGTTCATTTATGGTTTGTATGTTGTGGAGTTCCTATGCTTGATCTTGAATGTTTCACACATAGCCTTCATCAAATCGATGTTGAGATTGGTGTCATTGTCAGTAATGATTGACTCTGGTACTCCAAATTTACAAACAATGCGGTCCCGAACAAAATCCGCTACAACCTTCTTAGTTACAATTGTATAAGATGCAGCTTCAACCCATTTTGTGAAGTAGTCTATGTCCACCAGAATGAACCTATTCCCATTTGAAGTAGCGAGTTCGATTGGGCCGATGACATCCATACCCCAAGCGGATAAAGGCCAGGGCAAACTTGTTGCATTGAGTTCATTGGGTGGTACTCGTATCATGTCAGCATGTATCTGGCATTGGTGACACTTCCGAACATACTTGATGCAGTCTGTTTCCATAGTCATCCAGAAATACCCTACTCTTAATATCTTCTTGGCTAAGGTGAAACCATTCATGTGAGGTCCGCAAGTTCCGACATGTATTTCCTTGAGTAATCTGGATGCCTCCTTGGTATTGACACACCGTAGTAACCCAAGTCAGGAGTTCTTCTATATAGAATTCCCTTGCTTTGAAAGAAATGGCTGGCTAATCTTTGAAGCGTGCGCTTCTGAGTATGGGTAGTAGTCTCTGGGAATTCTCCCCTTTTTAGGTACTTCTTGATGTCGTGGAACCATGGATTTCTGTCAATCTCTTCTTCAACATGAGCACAATAAGCGGGCTGTTTATGAATCCCTATTGGGATAGGATCAATGAAATTCTTGTCCGGGTGTTGTATCATGGAAGACAAAGTAGCTAACACATTTGCAAACTCATTATGAATCCTCGGAACATGTTTGAATTATATCGGTGTGAACCTCGTGATCAGCTCTTGTACATAGTGCAAATATGGCAATATTTTGGAGTTTTTTGCAGCCCATTCCCCTAGAACCTGGTGCACCAAAAGATCTAAATCTCTGATTACCAGCAGCTCATGAACGTTCATGTCAATGGCCAACCTGAGCCCCAAGATGGAAGCCTCATATTCTGCCATATTGTTAGTGCATAGAAACCTGAGATTTATGGATATCGGATAGTGTTGGCCAGTTTTTGATACTACGACAGCCCCGATACCTACGCCTTTGAAGTTTGCTGCTCCGTCGAAGAACATTCTTCAACCATCATATGCCTCAGTGATATCTTCTCCTACAAATTATACCTCATCATCAGGAAAATACGTTTTCAATGGTTCGTATTCTCCATCTACGGGATTTCCTGCCATATGATCTGCCAATGCTTGCCCTTTGACTGCCTTCTGAGTTACAAAGATGATGTCAAACTCGCTCAACAGTATTTTCCACTTTGCTAACTTACCCGTAGGCATGGGTTTCTGAAAGATGTATTTTAGAGAATCCATCCTTGATATGAGATATGTAGTGTATGCACCGAAATAATGCCTCTGTTTATGAACTATCCATGTCAGAGCACAACAGGTGCATTCTAGCAAAGAGTATCGGGCTTCGTAAGGCGTGAATTTATTGCACAGATAATATATTGCATGCTCCCTTCTTCCAGTTTCATCATGTTGTCCCAAAACACAACCAAAAGCTCCATCCAATACGGATAAATAAAGTAGCAGAGTCCTTCCTAGTTCTGGTGGGACCAGAATATGTGGTTTAGATAAATACTCCTTAATTTTGTCGAAGGCTTTCTAGTATTCTTCAGTCCAACTTGTTGCAGCATTTTTCCTCAGCATCCTGAAGATTGGCTCACATATCACAGTTGACTGTGCTATGAAGCAACTGTTGTAATTGAGACGCCCTAAAAAGCTTATCACATATTTCTTATTCTTCAGAGGTGGTAGGTCTTGGATAGCTTTGACCTTTGATGGGTCCAACTCAATCCCTCGGTGACTGACGATGAATCCTAATAATTTTCCTGCAGGGACTCCGAAGGCGCATTTTGTAGGATTCAACTTCAAATTGTACATTCGAAGCCGGTCAAAAAACTTCTTCAAGTATGCTATATGATCCGAAATCCTTTTAGATTTGATGATAACATCATCCATGTACACCTCTATTTTCTTGTGTATCATGTCGTGGAAGATGGTTGTCATGGTTCTCATGTAGGTGGCCCAAGCATTCTTCAAACCAAACGAAATCATTTTGTAACAACATATCCCCCACGGTGTGATGAAAGCCGTCTTTTCATCATCCTCTTCATCCATCCAGATCTGATGGTATCCTGCGAAACAATGCAGAAAGTATTTGAGTTCATGCTTGGCACAATTGTCGATCAGTGTGTCTATATTAGGCAACGGGAAATCATCTTTGAGACATGCTCTGTTTAGATCTCGGTAATCAACACATACTCTAACTTTCCCGTCTTTCTTCGAAACTGGCACAATGTTGGCCAACCAGGTCGGGTATTCGACCACTCTAAGAACCTTGACTTTGATTTGCTTGGTGACCTCTTCTTTTATCTTCAAACTCTTATCCGGCTTGAACTTTCTGAGCTTCTGCTTTACCGGTGGACACATGGGATTAGTGGGTAGCCTGTGAGCCACTATAGATGTGCTCAAACCAGTTATATCGTCGTCGGACCATGCAAAGATATCTTCATATTCTTTTAGGAATATGATATACTTTTCCTTCTCTGATGGTGGTAGATTAATTCTTATACGTGTTTCCTTGGCCGTTTCAGAATCCCCTAAGTTAACGGTCTCAGTTTCCTCCAAATTAGACTTTGGTTTGTTTTCAAAGTTTTCCACTTCTCTGATGATTTCCTCAGGTATTATATCATCTTTCAGATCCTCTAAATCACTATCCTTATATCGCATTGTCTCATTATATGTCACAGTCATAGGTTCATCGGGATAAGTAACAATAATGCTGAAAAAGAAAATGTAAAGAATAATAGTAAATACTAAAAGCAGTAATGCATTAATAAAATCTTAAAACATCAACAAGTACGGCTCGATGACTCGAGCAATTATTTCAAAACTAAATATTGAAAAATGCCTCAAATGCTCAAAACTATTTTGTAAAAGTAATTCATGCTAATTTGCCAGGCTACCCAGGAACTCGACGGACCCGGGATGGTGAAACAGTCCAGTTCTTGAGAACAACTCCTTTCTCCACGGTCTGAATAGTAAGGTCTTCCTCCTCCTGCTCCTCCGCAACTATTGCACTATAGTCCATATCCTATTCGTCTAGAAACAGCTTCCTCATGCCCTCTAAAACTTCATCTTCCTTGGATCCCAACATCATGTCAACTAGATGGAATGTTTGCTGTAGAGGTGGTACCGGTTGTTCCAGTGGATAATAAGGACCACGTCATGGTGGTGACCAATCCTAGTACTCCAACCATGTGTATTCATATCTGAGTCCAAAGGTCATGCCATGACGATGTGGTTGAACAGGTTTGGTGATCCCTTGGAGATTTTTGCTGAGTCCCTTGCCGAGTTCATACCCTGTCAGTAGCAGTATGCTTTCTATCTTGTTGCTCCACCATCGGTCCTTTTCAATTGCGTTGACTCGCACAATGTGATGGTATGTTTCTCCACCCAGCTTCTTTCTCTTTTCTATGACTGGAACAGTCTGATTGGTGTACATGGGGTTACTTCCATCTCCAAGAATGATCACTTCCCGATGGTTCCATTCAAATTTCACAGCCTGATGCAGGGTTGAAGCCACTACATCAGCAACATATATCCATGGTCGTTCCAATAATAGATTATAAGTAGCAGATATATCCAGCACCTGAAACTCGACATCAAACCAAGTCGGGCCCATCAGTAGACTGAGGTTGATCTCTCCAATGGTAGCTCTCTGAGATCCATCAAATGCTTTCACATTCACGCTTCCCATATGTATCCCGTGCAGGCCTTTACCTAATCCTTTCAAAGTAGTCAGTGGGCATATGTTAAGACGATGAACTTATCCTCAAATCGCACTGTGATGTGTAGTGCCATGTTATGACTCAATCTTTCTGGTGGTAATTCATCTTCATGAAAGGTGATTCTGTGACTCTCCAATACTTGTCCGACCATATTAGCCATCTCCCCACTACTGATGTTGGTAGGTACATAAGCTTCACTCAACACCTTCATCAAAGCATTCCTGTGTGTGTCTGAGTTTTGCAGCAGTGACAAGATGGATATCTGAGTGGGAGTTTTGTTCAAGTGGTCAACAACATAGTACTCTCTTGCTTGCACCTTCCTACAAAGATCATCATTGCCAGTCTCGACTATAGGCGGCTTAGATACAACTTCCTTGCTTGTTCCTCCCACGTCTCAGGTGTGTAAACTGGGCCAGTTCTAGTAATACCTTGTGTTTCCCCTGTTTCCTCTATTATTGCTTTTCCCTTTCTCCTTGCTTCCGCAACATAGTCCCATGGGATGACATCAGACGGGTAGGATGTCATGGGAGCTACCATCACGGTGAAGGTTGTATATACCTCAACTTCAAATGGCGTCTGGGTTTGGACCACAACCGGCGTGAGGGTGACTGGAGACTTTTTAGGAGCATCTCCCTCTCGAATGAGTCCTATTGACCCTTCCGAGTCCCATTTTTCATCTGTCTCTATCACATTCACTCCTTCACCTCTATGATCCAGTAGAGGATTGTTACGAACATTTGGTGCAGCTTCCTTTGCATGTATGACCTTAGTGTCGATCAATGTCTGAATTTTATCTTTTAATGTGCGGCACTCATCAATGGTATGACCCTTCATGCCTAAATGATAGGCACATGTCTTGTTGGGGTTGATCAACTGGGAAGAATTATCCATAGCGACAACAAGAATGGGAGTGACATAACCAGCAACCTTCAGCCTCTCGCATAGTTGGTCTATGGGTTCGACAATTGGGGTGTATTGTTTAGGTGGTCTTCAGTCAAAATGTGGTCTTGGGTTTTGGTAGTTTTGGCGGGCGGGTGGTGGAGAGTGGTAATATGCGGGTTGAGTATTATAGGCATGATAGGTTGTAGCAAGTTGTTGGTATCTAGGGGGTGAGGGTTGGTATGTGGGTTGAGGTGTTTGGTATGTGAGAGGAGACTTGGGACCCTGGGCTACCATTACGGCACCTACTTCTTTTTTTTTCGAAATACCTCCCAATTGCAAAGCTTTGTTCGTGGACTGCAGCGCCTCAAAGTTGGTTACCATCCCACTCTTTATCCCTTCTTCTATTCTTTCTCCTAGCTTGATGATGTCAAAGAATTTGTGATTTTCAATAACCATTAACCTTTCATAATACCGCGGGTCTTGAGCTCTGACGAAGAACTTATTCATTTGTTCTTCTTCAAATGCTGGCCTTACTTTCGCGGCTTCTGATCTCCAACGAGTAGCACACTCCCAAAAGTTTTCTGTTGGCTTCTTGAAGTTTTGAATGTAGAAAACGTCTGGCACATTTTTCGTGTTGAATCTAAAGTTGTCCATGAAGTCTGATGCCTTGCTTACCCAACTAACCCACTTCTTCGGGTCTTGACTGATGTACCAAGACAAACCATCTCCTGTGAGGCTTTGCATAAACAACTTCATATGAATTTGTTCATTCTTGCCCATTCCTATAAGTTTATCACAATATGTTCTTATATGCACTTTCGGATCACCAGTCCCATCGAACATTTCGAACTTGGGAGGTTTGTAACCCTCTAGAAGTTCCACATCCGGCTGAATACATAGGTCCTCATAGTTTATACCTTCTACTCCTTTACCGACTTCAATATTCTGAACTCTACCAGTGAGCTTCTTGAGTTCCTCCGCCATGTTATTAATGAGCATGTCTTTTTCGGTCGATTCGGGGATGTATAGGGCTTGTTGCGGAGTATGGGGACTCTGGGAACTTGGGTATAAGGGTGGTTATTTGTTGAGTTTTGGGGATCAGGAGTAGGTAGGGAGTGTGATAAGTAGTGGTTTGTGGGTATTGAGCTGGATGATGAGGGTGTTGTTGAGGAGTTAGCACTGGTGGAGGATTAAGGTTCTGAGGAGGTATGGGATACTAGTGTGGTGCAGGAGGATTTGGTGGTGGGTTTTGGTTTTGTGTGTTTTGTGTGTTTTGTGGTGGTGTCTAGTTCTGGGTAGTCGGATTTTTCTGGTTAATGTCGGGGACATTGAGAGTGAGGGAAAGGTTTGCCAAGTTTCGGACATGCTTAAGTTCACCTTATAGTTCCAAGTTTTTCTGTTCCAGACGTAAGACCAATTCATTCTGTGCTAGAGTACTTCGACCATACGAGGTTTCAACATTTTTTGCCACGATAGCATTGTCTTTTCTGATACCACTCAAATCATCCATCTTCCCTTTTCCTTTGCCTTTGGGATCGCTTGGTGGAGGAGGAGGTTGAGGACTTCTGGATCTAGTATGATATGCTGACGATGCCAGTATGCACGAACCAACCATGGGGAATGGAAATAATCAAAAAAAAGAAAAAAAACAAAAGGTAGCCAAGTCAGTAAGAAATATTGAAAGAATGCTTGCGGTATTAAAACATGTTTTTCAAAGTCACGCAATAATTCACATCCTAATTTGGAGGACCTTATTATGCCTGAGGTAGGCCTAAGCGACACAAAGACTTGGAGAAAATCGATGCCAATAATTGCGTCATTTCATTAATGCGAAAAATGAGCCAAACCTTTACTAAATCAACAATAATAATAAAGTTACTAATGGTATTTAGCCTTATTAGAATCAAAATCTAAAGCTAATCTAGAAAGCAGTAAAGAATATCATTTCCTAATCTACTTGGTCCTCTGAAGGACCTTCCCCGTGCATGGCTCTCTTGACTCCATCAATCAGGTTCCCCAGATCGCGCATATCCAACAGTAAGTAAGCCTTTTCTAGATGCCCTCCTTAACTGCCATCCGTGCTTTGACAATCTGAGAGTCTCTTCCTTATCTTTCCTTCAAGCTCTATCAATCCTTGTTCCAAGTATTCCAACCTCTCTGTTGACTTAGTGGCAACTTCTTTCCATTCTTTTATTGCTTCCATATTCACTTTGTGTTGTTCCAAATGTTTAGCTTCAAACTTGAAAACCCTTTTGCGCAACCTTCTATACTTAACCTGTGCCTCAGTAGAGTCATGTATGATCCTGTCTTTCATATTGACTCCTGGCTTGACGTCTCCCATTATATCGTCCACCAACCACGATGGATAGAAGTACACATGACCGACATGATACCTGTCTGGCTCAATGGTTTCTTTTTCCACAATGATCTTCTGGTTCCACATATGTTGCGCCTCGAACTTGAATGGAATGACGTCCCCTTTGAAATCTGCCTTGTATTGGACCATGTTGGAAATCCGAGGTATGACCTGTTTTCTTCTCGCTTGTCTCATTACCCTTATAGGAGCATAAGGATAGATGACTCGCAACCCTATAAATACTATATGAGTAGTCTCTTGTGACTTGATGATGAACTTACTACTAGGAAACCGCTCGAACATCCAAAGTACTTGCTCGTCTGTTAGATTTCTGAAGAAACGCACCCAACTTACAGCATTTCCAGGTTGTGCAAACCTGTCTGGGATAAATGTCATTTTCTTTGGGTGATGGTAAGCTATGTGGTCATTCAACGTCCGTCGCAGAATCTCTTGACGATATTCTCCTCTCTGAAAGTGTTCCAATAGCCAAACTTGTAGAAACAGATTACAACCTTCGAAGTGTCCTTCCAAATCCCTGCTTACATCGATCTAGAACGCGGTATATCATAGGGACGATGGTATAAGTTTGTCCTTCGATGCCTTTCATCAAAGTTCTAGCGACCATTATTAAGCGAGTATGGATCATTCCCCCTTTCATTGGAAATATCAACAACCCCAAGAAGTAGTCGATGAACACATAAACCCGACGGTGCGTCCAACCCAAGGAAGTAATGGCGAGTTCATCATGATGAAGACGATATGACTTTCTATGCCCATACCGGTCGTAAAGGAATTTGAAAGGGATGTATGACTTCTTTAAAAAGAGCAACTCATCATTTTTCTTGAAACCCAGCATCTTTAGAAAACTGCGGGTGGTGTGATTCTCTGGCACTAGTAATCCTGGACTATCCCATGGTAACTTAGCGAAGCCTCCTATTTCTTCCAGGAGAGGAGTCATTTCTATGTTGCCAAATCGAAAGACGGTCCTTTTCTCATCCCAGAACATGGCAGCGGCCTCAATCAATGACCTATTTGGCTAAACATTTAGCAAGGATGGCAGGTTACCCAATACTCTTCTCACATAATTATTGTCACAAGGTGCAAGGTATTTCCACCAGTCAAGTAGCAAAGGTGGGATGTTTTCGACCATACCGAACCTGGGGACTTCGTACCTTATTTTCTGCAAACAAACAAAAGTTAGCCTATTTCCCCCCTCCAAATTTGACTATTGACGCAATAATGATCAACACATTGGCTTATTTTCTCCAATAAATACACATAATATGATAGTGTCCATTGGGATTATGGAAATCCCATCGGACTTTGGACAAGGTTTATCTTAGCGGGTTGTTACGTTAATAACGCTCCAATAGGTTTAGCATGATGCATGTACATTTTAAGTTGGAGTAGGGTTTCTAGAATGGTCTAGACTAGTACTCCTAAGTGGACAACTTGAGAGAGAAAGGCATGTGACCATCGATTGCACCGCTGATAGACTAGTCTACCGCAAATAAGCCTTTTCGATTTTAAAAGGGTAGTTTTGGAAGAATGCGGACACTCATCAAGCGCCGCTATGTTTATAATTTGCACGAGTGGAGTATTATGTGGAGCATTTTTTTATGTAGAGATAATAACACGTTGCCAAGTATTTTCATGATAAAATATGTAAAATCAGTAAATAAGATAGCGAAAGTAATCATGGAAAGAATAGAAAAAAAGGACAAAAGGAAGAAGTCAGTTTAGTTCGTAGAATATATTCAAGAATTCAATAAAGTAAGCAAGGATGTAGGCATGATATAGCAATTTTGACAAGATAAAAGAGCGGTCATAGCAAGTAAAGGTGAATAGGGGGAAGAGATATGCATGTCATAGCAAGTTTAAACAAATAAATGTGAGTATGGGAAGGGATGTGCATGTCGTAGCGGATTTAAACAAATAAAGGTGAGTAGGGGACAGGATGTGCATGTAACAAAATAAGTAATCCACATAAGCCAAGTTCCTTATGGCAAGAGCCTAAGTGTAAATCTCAAGCAGAGTCGCCATGCTGTCGCGCCCTTTTTTCTCGCAAAATCTGGCTTTGACGTGTGACAATTCTTTTGAGGGAGGGTATTAAAAGAGAAGAGTCATCACCTAACAGTTTAAAGGTGCGTTAGAGCACCTATTATGCAAATAACTCTGTTTGACTAGTCAACGCCACCAAAGATCGGGTAAGGGCTCAAATTACCTCAAAGAGAAGGTGTTAGGTACTCTTCGAGGTCCACAACTGTAGGTCCCTGGTGAGCTTAAAACTATGTGGATTAGGCTAGGTGATCAAATAAACAAAGAAATATAAAAAGTCAAAGAATTTTATTATAACACAAAGGGAATTGGCACTAATCTTTAATGATTATAAGGATACCACTACATTGGTCTATGTTAAATGACTAAGCGTATAAAGGAAAGGGGTCCTAAGTTTTTTAGCCTAAAGGATCACCCCGTGCAACATAAATAATACTTCGTAACTCCTTTAGATAAGAGTTGCTCATATTATTCAGCAGACACAGATTATCATCTCCTGCTACCCGATTACTATGTTGAAGTTGTTTACCTGAAGCATTCTAATTAATTCCAAGTCACGTCCTATGCGTGCACTACCCATCTCATGCCTATGGTCTAGGAGGCTTTGGACCTCTATTTGGGTGGTTCTCGACTTACTTAGGCTGCTCAAAATGATAAAACTAATCAGGCATTCAAAAAACAAAGAAAACTGCACATAATAACAAAGAGTGGCTCATGTTAGCCTCCACACATAAACAGAGAAGCACGCAGATTGATTTTCAGATTAGGCTATAGAGCGTTTCGAACTTGAGGCTCAGATTCTTTTGGTCCTATATGAATGATCTTTAAATGATTCCAATATCAAGCAGGCAATGCTGCATTTTAGGTTAACGTACAGATTAAATCATTATAAGTCCTATAGACATGGTTTCTAAGTGATTCTGATTACAACAATATACATGCAACAGTTTTGCAGATTACAAAAGCCTATAGGCGTGATTTATAGATGAGCAATACAAATGATATGGGCAGCTGATTATTAAACCCATAGACATGAGCAGTACAATGATAATTGATGTAACAGATAGATTAATCATTCGAAGTCCTATAGGCATGGCACCTAGGTAAGTAGAATATTGCATTGCTACTCCCTATAGTCATGTTATCTAAGAAAGCACAGTAGTGGAGACTAGTACAACAAATACTTGAAATAGCATGCATTGGCCAGTTAAGTGATGTGTGTGCAGGTGTATCCTTTAGGCAGGCTTTCTACTCATGAAGTTAAACATGTGAAGCAAATAGCGAATAAATCACATAGATTCTATAGGCATGCTTTCTACCCATTTATGTGAGAATTAGAGTACCCTACCCCTCTTTTACTAATCTTCCCATATGTTTTTGTTCACAAATTATTACAGACCCCACAATAATGAATACAAGTACGAATATTATATATTAAAAGGCTACATGCCCAATACACAGAATAGGCACAAAAGAATATAACCCAGTAACACCTGGGCCTTTAGCAAGCTTCTCCTTTCACACGAACAGTGAACCCAAGACCCAACATGTTTCAGAGTGAGAATGTATCAGCTACACAACCGAGGGCCATATACAAACTCATACCAAGCTTAAAGGGAGAAACCATACATGATAAGCAATTGACAGTCCTAAAGCCAATTAACAGTGGTCATAATTCTTAGAAGCTAAGGGAACAAGATTGGTTAAACAAGAGGGCTTGAGCATACTAACTGGGTAAACAACTTTGGCATAGCGAGTTTGACATAGAAAAACCAACACCATATCGAACAATTATTCAACAATATACCATACTGAGCATAGTTATACATTAAGAAGACTGAAGAGGAAAGTCTATAGAGTTGACGGGACAAACACACACACATATACTAATTTCTCAGAAATCAAGTTTAGCACAAAACATTAACCAGAATGTCGGAAAACGATTTTAAACAGGTGAGCCTTATTCAAAAGAATCACAGTTAGAGGGATATGCAATTTCACATGAAGATGACCATAAGCAGCATAGAAACAAACTAATAGCATGGTTTACCATAAACCTCATCAGTGTCCTCACTCATGATCACTTAAAAGGGAATGAGACAGGTAGACATAACCGTTCATACCAATTACCTAGGCGAAAGAGAAACTAACATAGCAATTTAGCCTATAAGCCATTCTAAACCAAACATGCAATAAAACTTAAATGGAAACATGCTCTAGATAATTGATACAGTCTCAGAGATCTATCATATTGGGCAAAAAGAACTCAACAAGGTCTAGAATAGAAACATAGAAATACAGGACAACGTAGAGAACCACATGAGTCTAGAAACACCTAATAAAGCTAGAATCCATTCCAATAATGTAAGCATCTTACATGTGCTAAAACCTACTGAATTCAACTAATAAAGAACATGAAATTGTATGGGATTATAAAACAATATCACAGAAGTACAATATAAGGGATCCATGAATAATAGGGAAACCGAGTCGTGCTTATAGAATCTAAACAACATAAAAACATAGAACACATACGTCATATATAAATAGAAAGTAAAATAGTTAAAATTGCAAGAGTTAAGGACACTAACTAGTAGCAAAGTTAAACGAACAAAAGAATGAGGAGTTAGAATACTGGAAGCAAAAGAACCCCAGATCCCCGATGCTTCAGAGTTCACAATAGCCTCGAGAAGGGCTCCGAGCAGTGCTTGCACCAGAGGAGATTGGTTTAACAATATTATGGCATTGGCTTTCAGCTGGCCAAGGATTCAACGACACCAGAAAATATTCAAGTATCTCAGAAGAAGTGAACGAGTGTATAAAATATACTAGCAGTGAAAATTAGGTCTCCCTCGAGGGGAAATTGGGGAGGGGTTGATATAGTGTTCAATTGGAGCAGACGAACATAGAAAATCATCAGTCAAACACAAGAAAGGAAAGAATATATCACATGAAATCAAAATCAGTAATGAAAAAGGAAAATCTTAAACCCTAGTTGGGTCCAACGGTCTTGAATTGAACCAATAATGCAAGAATCGTTCATTATAAACTGTATATAGATGAAAGATAGTCCAGATCTTCACAAAATTGGAGTCAATCAGGCCTGCTCTTGAAAGGTAGTTCTTGCCAAAAATAGGGCAAGAAATAAGTAACACCACAGACACATACATAATAGTATAATATCACAAAATAGGTAAGTAGATCATGGATTGATTCCATGTTTAGGTTGGAATCGGAAAGGATTAAGGGTATGTATGCTAGGGTTTCTCAAAGACAAGTGAAGTGGAGAGGTTATAGTGGCGGGTATTAGGTGGTAAATGAGGATTAGGGTTTAGGTTGGGTTAATTAAAATGGGGGAATGAACGAGGGCCGTTGATCTTGAGAGATCAACAGCCAGGATATAAAATTGAACGGGTGGGTCGTTTGAAGTGGGTTGCGACCGGATTCTAGTTAAGGGTCGTTTGGCTTGGGCTGGGGTTGTTGTGCTAAGGATTTGGGCCAAATTTGGTCCGAAATTGGCTTAAAATTGGGCCATAGTTTAAATACACAAAATTTATAAAAACAAATAATTTATAAAAGTAATTAATAAATAGTAAAAATATTACTTATGCAGTAAAATAATTGGAAATAATAATTTAGCATTATAAAAATATAAAATACTATTTTGGCACAAATAATGTTATAAAAATGCAATTATGCATGAACATAGGTTATTATTGCAAAAATTACATAAATAACTAAAATATAGATGTAATTATATAAAATGAAGTAAAATATTATTAAACACACACGTGGATATAAAATGATAAATTTGGATGATTAAGTCATCATAGATAATTTAAAGAAATAATATTTAAGTAATGTAAATGCAAGAAAATTAATTTTAAAACTCTAAAAATTACAGACAATTATGGAAAGTACTTGTATAAATCTTGTAAATCAAATAATGCTGCAAAATTGACATTTCAAAAATATATATACTATTTGAAAAAATGTGAGGGCAAAATTGGGTATCAACAATATTCATCCCAGTTTTATTTATTTTACGATACCACTTTGCCAGCCATTCCCGAATTCCAAGGTTCAAGTTTCTATTTCTTAACTTTAACCAACTCCTTAACTCTATTGGGTTCGTTGTGATGGCTCTCTTAACAAAAATTTGAGATTTCATCTATTTATGGGTGAACCATAGATATACTACCATAGCCCGTAAGCTTCCAACACTCGTGTATCAATTCTATCACGATGACACTTACACCTTTTGAGATTAGTGACCTTTCTTAAACCCATGCTTTTTACTAGCACACTTCGTTTTTGGTGTACAAGAGTCATTTCTCATTCAGGAATGCACATTACATTACTCTTTTCTATTTTATTTCGCGCTAAGTGTGTACACATTAAAATACTCTCTTATTCCACTTAATCCCATGTACAATTCAAAGTACTTCCTTGTTCTCCACTAATACTTGAATTTAATTCAAATCGCACATGTTCCCAAGTTGTAGAAATACATTCGAGTTGCCCATTAAATCGTTGACTATCAGACATAACTTTCAACATCCCTGATGTAGAACATCGTAACTATTACTCGTAATGAGTTTGATTCCTTACAAATACTTCATGGTAATTGTACTCATTCCACCATGAAGTTACCGAATGTTTCCTGTTCATCTTGACTCTAGTAAATAAAGTATCTTATTTCTCAAACCATTACCCTTAAGGTTACTCTTACTTGTTCTGACGCTCCCACACTTAACAATAAAACCCAATTCTTAAGCTCGAACATAACACTCCAAAACTTCATTAAATTCTTACCTCGTAGGTAAACTTATATCTAATCATATACATGCTCACATGATGCCACAAGTTCGTTTTTATTCCCCAAGAAATCTCATTTCACCATTTCTTTTTCATCATACCCCAACCTTATTTCGTCATTACACTTGTATTTCTTTTTGTTTTGAAAATAGGATAGAATGATTATTCTTGTTAAATATTTCCTTATTCCTTTCCATACTAAAGTATCATGATACTTCTAACTGCAATTCATGTTGCTAAGTATCATCATTTCCTGCTCTTACAACAATAATATGGTTAGCATATCACCTTTCAAGTTCGTTTCATCTTCAAAATCCGTTTTGTGACATTATACCCTTTAATCCATGTTGAAATACCTTTCTAGCAATTACGACTACCTTACACCTCGTAGTCCATGCTTATATATTTTAACAAGTACGACTCCTTCATACCAAACCCATATAACATTCATACAATTTCCCATAACATATACCACTTTCAGAATGCTATATGTAAGAACCGTACAATCCATCTTCATGTTGTTATCTTAACAATGTTTTTTAACTATAGTTAATATCCTATCTTTACATTATCATGTTTCGTGCAATTAATATAATTACTTGTATGTTTTCCATTATTCATGGAATCTAGTTCGTGGATACCCAATCATCGTACGGTAATTTTTTTTGTACCTCCATAGTATCTTCAATCCCATTCCCGTGCATAATATGGCACAGATTCCTAATGCATCACTCTATAACATTTGGACACTTGTAAACTCTCAACTCACACACGTACCCTTACCAATTTCAAGCTCTTAGGCCTTAAGCGATCAAATTGCTTTGAGAAAGTTAAAAGTAAACTCTTATAGTTTGGAGCCCAGTTCCCACAACATATATAGTATTGACAACTTATCATAAATGATTACTTTGCCTCATACATTATTTCAAACATTCATTTCTCATAATTCATAAGGGTCCATCAAATCCTAATTTAATCGCTCCACTTGACATATGCATAAGTACTTTGGAGCTTACATTTGAAAATTCTCAATTCCCACAATTTCAAAAGGACGAATCTTAACTAGTTAAACCCAAGGTTGTCATTTCATATCATTTTACCTCCTATGGTAACCTATGTTGCTTCTTGTATCTTTTTAAGGTACACCTTTGCGTATATCATGCCTTAATTTTACTTACTTACCCATTTAAGTCCACCTATATTATCCACGCATACATTGGTATGCATCATTAAATGTTAGATATGTTAGTATCTCATTCGTTAACTGTGAGGCATTCACAGTTCACGTACCCTTCTCATACTTATGATATGCTTAGAATACCTTGAATTTGTGCCCACGCGTGACACTTTATTTCTACAATTTACTTCCTTACATATGACATTACCACAGTGACAACTTCGTCATGTCGAGAGTCTCCCAATCCATAGCGAGAGTGTGAATCATCTCTTGTTTCTTGACTTGTCCACTTTCTAAAGGTCTTGAGGATTTCCTTACACACATACACCCCCCTTTTAGATGCTTTTGGTCATTCTTGATATTATCTCAAATAAGCCTTCATTCTTATAAGTGACAATATGATTTCTATGAACTTGGTTGATTCACATTCTCTTACCAATTTGATTTTTTTATCATTCCTCGACACCTCATCACGATAATTTGAGATAAACCTTCCCATTTATCTTGGAACTATTGTGTTTTCTTCTTTGTACCTTTGACGTACTCATTAGTGATGACAATCACAGTGATCGATCGTTTTAACATCTTGACTAAAAATCAAAATTCTAGATTAGGGCCTTACTCTTTTGAGGTTCCCTCTTTCACTCCTCTAATATAATCTTTTGTACGCTATGGCTCTATTCTGACAGCACTAGTTGACATCGAAATCTCAATCTCTTTTCCATGAGCCATCAATATTCATTAGAAAATTCTTATTCACCAAAGTCATACGTGTTGACTATATCAGTCTCAATCCATTCTCGACTTATCTTTCCATTTGAACAATTCTTACACTTTCGGGCTATTAGCCCAAATATCTTGTATTATAAATTGAACCTTAAGATTTATTCTCATCACTTTTATATATTCCACAACAGGTAATTAATACGATCGAGAATCTGTACTCTCACTTCAGGCACAAATGCACGATTTGGAGTATGAAGAAAGTGACACCCTAGATGTCATTGTAGCCTCCCCGATATAAGTGTGGTCGGCAATACACCGATAAGCGAGACTCTACTTTACACGGCTCCATAGACTTCCTAGGACTCGACTTATAACCTAGTGCTCTGATACTGAGTTTGTCATAACCCAAAACCATGTGACCGGCACTGTAACACCCCGAAAAATTTTGAAGAACTTAAGTTTAAAGCCCGATAAAATTTGCAAAGAAAATAATGTTTAATAGTACCGGACTAGGATTACGTTTTTGAGGATTGTAGAAATTCTTCGCGGCGAGCTTGCTTGTCGCGGCTCAGACCTTTTGGGTTGAACAATGCATGGGAAAGCAAAGGAAAATATTTGGCGGAAAGGTGCATTTCTGCGGTCCATTATGCGACCGAAAATTCTCTCTGCGGACCGCATAATGGCCGTAGAGTGAGGCAGTTGATTGGGTCAGTTGGAAGCAATTATGCGGTCGACTATGCAACCGCATAACTGTTATATGATGTACTATGCGACCGCATAAAATTTATGCGGATCGCATAGTGACCGTAGACTCAGGTAGATTTTTGGTCATTTTGGACACCAATTATGCGACCGATATGCGGTCGCATATGCGACCGCAGAACCTGTTCCGGAGCTTCATTTTTGGGTTTTTAAAACCCGATCCTATTTCGTTAAATACACTCTTTGGGTCATTTTTGAGGTATAATCTAATATTTTAGAGTGAAAGAGAGTGCCCTAGAGTAAGAAGGTGTTCCTCAATAATTGATTCTTCAATTCCTGCTCAAGTTTTGGAAGATTAAGGAGGGAAACTCACTAGGTCTTCATCCTAGAGGTAAGATTCTACACCCTAACCCTCAATTTTGAATTTTGTCTAGAAATGGGTAATAAGCAAGATAATTTCTGGGTAAGAGGGTTGTTTATTATATAATGCCTGTGTTATCAAAGGGTGTAGAAAGATTGTTGAGCTAAAAATGGTAATGATTGGGTTGTGGGATGATGGAAGCCTCCATAAAAGGACCTTGGACCTTAATCCACACTTAGTGTTTGATAAAATTCTCAAATGAGCTGAGACCATGAATATCTTCCTAATTATGGTTCAATTTTGTTATATCTCAAATAGATTGGGATTGCTAGAATTTATGGAACGTTGTAGTAATTTAAGGAAAGCTCAATTGAGGTATGTTGGCTAAACGTTCTTTCTTGGGTTGTAGTAATTGGAGTAAAACTTTCTCTCTTGGGTTGCATATTAAAATGTGGTGGCTTGAATCGTATTTCAAATGAAAGCTAGTATGCCAAATTTTGTGAGAAAAACTAAATATTCTTAAGACTCTTAATTGCTCATATGTGTACCTAAAGTCTTGATTGGGAATATAAAGTGTGGCCAACGTGCCAATAGTGAAAGTTATAATTGTGACCAACGGTGCCAATGAAATAAAATAATGTGAGAAAGATTATGAAATGAGCTTTGACTCAACTATTCCAAAATTGACTTCTACAATATAATCGGCTAAAAGTTTATGAACTCAAGTGATGACCATATGTGGCTGTGTTAGCTAATGCTATGCTTTGTAAGTAATTTTCAATGTGTTTTGCGTTCTTACATATTCGTGAGTGAAAATTGTGTATGATCTTAACTTGTACTTCGATTTCCAATCATTTTACCCCAATTATTGGAAAGAAACCGATTGTGTTTAAAAGCCTTCATTACTAATGAATTTAAAGTTGTGATTTCCGAAATATTCTACTTGTTGATAATTATGATGACGATTTATGAAAGGGAAGAAATGAAAGTGCGGAATATGAAATACGGCCATTGCGCCATGAATAAAGAATCATATGTATGGCCAAGAGAGCCAATGAAATAATAATATTGTAAGTGGTTAAAAGTACGGATTAGGTGATATGTGGTGTGAAAGGTTATGAGATGTACGTATTTGTACTTTTGTTTCCAATGTGTTATGAAACTCTATGGACGGTCTATGAAATGCATAGGTATATTGTGTTATGAAACCCTATGGACGGTCTATGAAACACATAGGTATATTGTGTTATGAAACCCTATGGACGGTCTATGAAACGCATAGGTATATTGTGTTATGAAACCCTATGGACAGTCTATGAAACAGATAGGTATATTGTGTTATGAAATCCTGTGAACAATTTATGAAATGCATAGGTACATTTTGTTATGAAGTACATTGTGTTATGAAATCCTGTGAACAATTTATGAAATGCATAGGTACATTTTGTTATGAAGTACATTGTGTTATGAAATCCTGTGAACAATTTATGAAATGCATAGGTACATTTTGTTATGAAGTACATTGTGTTATGAAATCCTGTGGATGGTCTATGAACGCATAGGTACATTGTGATATGAAATCCTGTGGACGGTCTATGAACGCATAGGTACATTGTGTTATGAAATCCATTATGATATGAAATCCTGTGGACGGTCAATAAAACGCATAGGTGCATTGTGTATAAGAGGTATAGATGTACCGTATGAATAAACACTATGGATGGTCTATGAAACGCATAAGTGTATAATATGATATGTGAACACTAAGGACGGTCTAATGAGACACATTATTAATGCAGACAATAGGTTCCCCCTTTTGTTGTCCTTGTTTGTAAAGGTTGTTTCAATTACATTATATTATGTGTTCCACGTACAGATCATATGGGCATTCTATTTTGAAAGAGGATTTCTAGCTATACATACTAGTGCTATTCGATAGTACTAACGTCCCTTTTGCCGGGGGCGCTGCATCTTTAATGGATGCAGGTGGTTCTACAACAGGTGGCATTGACCAGTGATAACAGTACACTCCTTTCAGCCAATTGGATAAGCCCCACTTCATTTCGGGGTCATGTATCTTTTTTTCTTCATGTACTTGTGGTTGAGGTATAGAGGGGGCCTTGTAGCCGGCATTTCCATATTACTCGTCAGTTGTACTTAGAGGCTTCGTAGACAGGTTGTGGGTAGTATTTAATGTTGGGAATTGGATTAGAACTGTTGGTATTTGACAACATGTTTTTCATTAAATCTATAAATTCGTACTATTTTGAAAATATTGAATGATGTTGTTAGTGGGAATGAAATGGAAGCGGTAAATGAAATCTCTTCAGTATTTGATTAACGGAGTACATCTCTTGTTTATTCATGAATGAATTTAAGTAGAATAAAATCTAACAGGCTTTCTCAGTCGGGTTCACTCGGTTGAGCGTCGGTCGCGCTCCTCGATTTTGGGGCGTGACAGGCATCCGACACACTACATGGACCGAGCGGACCAAACCATGTGATGTACCCAAATCATATGCATAAAAACCAATTTAACTGCGTAAGCTCCTTGAAAATCATATACATTTTCAAGTTAAATGATAAAATATTATCCATTTCAAAATCACACATGACTTCTTTTATGATAATAACAATGGGACTAAGTAAAATAAATATACTTTCATGTATGTAATGTACAACCCCGTTACTACAACCTTTCATAACTATCTATGGAGCTTCTATACCAAAGAATAGAATTAAACACTTGGGTTAATACCCGACTAACGTAAATTAAGAAAACAACATGATATCTACCATGAAATAGGATTGCCGCCTCACCATATACCTCGGGAAGAGAGTCATCCTAGCCCTGACCGCATGCCACGTATCATACCTCATCCTGAAATATGTAAAGTAAGTGGGACCCTGGAGGGGGCCCCCTAAGGGTTGAGTACACCACATCGGTACTCAATAAGTATCATAGACTCTCTATAACTTAAGTTCTTGGGATAAATTTTATAAATATAATGCACCAATATTTGATATAAAACAATAAGAAATTTTATCAATTCATGACCCTTATCATTTTAAATAACAACTAAGTGAAATTTAATCCACAATATAAACTTTTAAAATATTTACATCAATCCAAGATTTTGGATGAAATCATACAAAATCATTATGTTTTCTTTAAGTCATTGAAATCACTTTCGGCTCCTTAGGCCTAAGTATAGGAAAATCATCCTTACCTTTCACTAGGAGTACTATACCATCACCGACATAAGAAGATCAACTAGGTTATGTACCTAGCGGCAAGTATCATATACCCTACTTGCTCAGGTCGTCTCATCGTAGTGCCATACGAATCGACTCAACCATGCTAATAATAGCACAAAATAGTACCCTCTCGAGGGAGAGCGCTCTGTCGTAGTCTATACCACAAAATGGCCATCTACGCCTATACCAACACGTGTAGTTTCATGACAACGAATGCGATATATCCGAAGTCAATCTCGGTGAACAGAAGTAACTCCCAAAATATTTGATACTTCAAAAATAGATTCATAGCATTGTAGCGTCAAAGGATCTATTTTTATCAAATCATAGCATTTATAGAAAATCTAAATCATTTGAACAAAATTTAAATAAATAACATTTTACACGCTAAAACTTTTAACAATTTAACATCAATCTTTAAAAGATACCACAAGTATTATTCTGCTCATCAATATCCAAAAAACATACTTTCCATGAAAACTTATCTTTAGCACTCAAATATGTATACTCTTGTCAATACGTAAGTTTTGATAAAAACTTACAACATTTACCTTAAGTGTCATTTTGCCAACAAGATTTAAAATAAAATTATATAAAACAACATGACACTACATATGCAACATAATATTTTAATACATGGAGACATCCGTACTTGTTTGTCCCCACAAGCACGAAAGCACATTTGCAAACAACTTAACTATTAACTCGAAACATGCTTTTAGAGAAAGTCCCTCAAGAAGAGTAAGTTTTAATCAACTTAACTCACTATTGCTTTATTAACATTCATAAGCTTTTAATCCTCCTCCATCATACCAATGTTAATTAAAATGCTCAACATCACTAACAAGTCGATCTACAATTAGATATGCTAATTACATTAAAATATGACAGCTATTGATCAACATCCATATATGGCTCATAAGTTGGCTACAAGCCTCTAACAACTCAAATTGCCAAATAGTTTTACATGCTAGACCATTTAACTTCATTCTTATGTTTTAATATCCATTCGAAGTCATTAATGATACTACATCAATTGTCCATTACCACCAAGTTACTATTCATCATCTTCAATAATCAACACTTGCAAAATATACAATTCGGGTGATAATTTAGTTGATCACTTCCATCTTTTGCTAACAAATTATTCCATAGGTTTATTGTACTCATAACTTTCATCGCCAAGATTACCATTCATCTTCTCTCTTATTTTTTCAAAAGTACTATTCATGCCATAAACTAGAGTTTTATAATCCAATCTTTCAACCATTAAAACTTGTAACAAATTCTTCAAATACTTCTAACTACTCATAATAAATAAGTTTGAAGCATTGGAATTACCTCTAGTAGAACAATCTTGAAAAATCACAACTTTGGTGATTTTTGTGTTCTTGAGGATTTGATGATTAAATCTAGTATTTGGGTGTAATAATGATGTTAGAACTCATGTATATTGAGTAAGAATCAACCCAAAACATCATTAAAAAATTACCTTAGTTTATTGGACTTGATTTGAGCTCACACTCGTCTCTTCACCTCAAGAACCCTAACCCCCAATACACAAAATACTATCTTCCCCCGATTTTGTATTTATAGGCCCATATTTATGGGTTTCGGATGCGTCCCTGGATGCTTCGTATCCCCAATTCACTCCTCTTCAAAGCTCGGATGCGGACTCGGACGCTATGATAATTTGATCATAACTTCTTATAGGAATGTCCAAATGACGAACGGTTTAAAGCGTTAGAAACTAAACTCAAAGACATTTCATTTGATATGTGTTGCTATACATAACTCTCTTTATATATATATATATATATATATATATGCTCATCCAAAGTTAGGTCATGTGCGTACACATTTAGAACTTTAGTCTATCATGTAATTTCCAACTTGACTTGGACTTAGGCCTATCCTTAGACCCCATACCACTTATAATGTGCCTTGTACACTTATTATCATATCCAATTGGTATCCATCATATTAATAGTCCTCGTCTACACACAAAATAAAATAATTAGCACACTTCAACTTTCTTAATAGCGCTTAAGTACTTAGAAATTTTTTGGGGTGCTACAATTTTAGAGATTGATATCTTTGATGTGTGGGTATTGATTTCATGGGTCCTTTTGTGAGTTCTTGTGGAAACACCTACATCTTGGTCGCGGTTGATTATGTGTTTAAATGAGTTGAGGCCATTGCTCTACCCAACAATGAAGCGAGAAGTGTGGTGGCGTTCTTGAAGAATAATATTTTCACAAGGTTTGGTACTCTGCGGGCAATCATAAGCGATAGGGGGTCGCATTGTTGCAACAAGGCTTTTTACACTTTACTTAGCAAGTACGGTGTTACTCATAAAGTCACGACTCCCTATTATCCACAAGATAACAGTCAAGTGGAAGTCTCCAACCGGGAGATAAAGAGTATCTTATCCAAAACAGTGAATGTTAACCGGACAGATTGGTCCAAGAAGCTCGATGACGCATTATGGGCTTATCGGACGGCTTACAAAACACCTATCGAAATGTCTCCATACCAGTTGGTGTTCAAAGAAGCTTATCATCTCCCAGTGGAACTTGAGCACAAAGCCATGTGGGCTCTAAAGAAGTTGAATCATGATTGGGATGTAGCCGCTAATTTGAGGGTTGCACATTTGAATGAATCGGATGAGTTCCGGTACCATGCAAGTTCGTCCTTGTACAAAGAAAAGATGAAATATCTTCATGACAAATACATTTGGAACAAAGAGTTAAAAGTGGGTGATCTTGTTCTGTTGTTCAACTCACGGTTGAGAATGTTTCCCAGAAAACTAAAGTCTAAATGGAGTGGTCTGGTCCCTTTGAAATTGTGGGTGTGACGCCTTTTAGTGCATTGGACTTGAAGAACAAAAATAATGAGGTATTCCGAGTCAATGATCACCGGGTGAAGCACTATTTAGGAAAAGTTGGTGATGGCCACGTCGTGGCAGTGATTCATTTCAAATTATGGTAATCTGCGTCATGTTGCGACGTTAGATCGGGCGTTTCTTGGGAGGCAACCCACGTTTCATTTTTTTTTTCTTTTCTTCTTTTGTAGTTAGGTGTTCTATTTTGTGCTAACTGGATTAAAAGTGTGTTGTAGGGATGAGTGTACTTTATAGGAATTGTGCCCAGAAAATTGGTTAAGTGTGGAAACAATTGCGGACCGCAATTGTATTCTGTGAACCGCACAATTATGGTTGCTACAACAAAAGGTGCTCTGCGGCCGCACAATTACATTGCGGACCGCACAAATAAAGGTGGAAAATAACAACTCTCTAAAGTTGGTCTGTCAGAAAAATGGCCAATCTGCGTCCGTAAGGCAAATTCTACGGTCCGCAACAAAATATGCGGCCACACACCAAATTCTGCGGACTGCAAAATTCAAGGGCAACTGGGCCCTCAGGTAACAGAGTGCGGACCGCAATTGGAATTTTACGGCCGCACTCACGTCTCTTTCTCTTGGTAGAAATCTTTTGGTATAAATAGAGAGGCTAGGACATTGTTTCCCTTTTCCTTCACCGAGCTCACAAATTGCACCAACTTGAATTTTCTTGTTAAATTCTCTGCTCACAAGCCTAGAAATTGTTGATCACTCATCTCTTGTACTCATTCACATCTGGTATGCTTCATCATCTTGTTAATTTCATTTATGTTTTAGATTTTTAGTGAATATTTAGACCATTTGTCTGTGAATCTATTTGAACAACCATGTGGGGGTAAATATGTAGTGGGCAGACTAGAAAAGTGCTCTAAGGGGAATGGGTAAATCGATTTTCATGCTTAGATGTTGTTTCCATGTAACAATTGTGCAAAACTTTCAAGCCCTAGTAAAAATTGTTCGTAATTGGTTGGAATCTGCGGCGCACAAGAGACATTAATGTAGGACATCCCCGATGATGGAAGAGGGGGAGATGCTACTGTTACCAGCCTTGAGAGGTCGAAGAAGAAAGAGGCGTGGGAGGACCTGTTTGTCAGTTTTGCTGCCTTCACCAGTTTTCATGAATGATGGCCAGTGAAGTCGCTCACTCTTGAGCAGCAGTTTCAGTTGAAAGATCTTAAGAGGTATAACCCTGCAGTATTGAGATAGTTTCGAGAGCGTGGTGGATATGAAGGAATACCTTGTCCGGGAATTCTATGCCAATGTAGTGCATATAAAGAAAAGGACAAAGGTTACTAAAGTAAGGAACCTCAAGGTGAGATTTGATCAGCACACATTGAACACTTATTTGGGTTTTGATGATGTCGAGCCCACAGAGTACTTAGAGAAATGTGCACTTGGAGATGCAACTCGTCCTTGGCTAGCTGAGATTTTAGCATCTCCTGGACCACCACCACCATGGATCACAACAGGTTTTTCTATTCACAGAAGTACGCTGAGCTTTGAGGCAAAGGGGTGGCAGACCTTTGTATGCACCCAAATAGTCCCGAGCTAGAATAAGACATATCTTCCTATCCCGCGGGAATTTCTAGTGGCTTCCATCATGGCTAGGTACCCCATCAATGTGGGAGCCGTGATGTCGGCCAATATCTCTGTGGTTGCTCGGCAAACTAACACATCCTACTTGTATCCCAACACTATTACAGAGTATATCATGGATGCAAGGGTAGAGCCTAGGGACTTTGACACAAAGGTGCGGCCGAAGAAGCCCTTCTCATGGTACTCACTGATGGATGCACACAACCCTAAGAAAAAGGGTCAGTCGTCTACCACCATAGGCCAGTCTTATGAGCCACCGGTGGTAGTTGCAGAGGCAGTTGATATTCCATCCACTTCAGTCGAGCCATCATCTAGTGTTGCAGCTATGCCTCCACCACCATCCTCAGTTCCCATAGTAGCTCTTGCCATAGGTTACGCCCCGGCTTTGAGGCTGGTGCCCATGCCTACTGCTCCACTCTCTGTGTTGTGAGTCTCCAAAACATTGGCGAGCCTCAACTACTGGATGTAGACAGCCACCGCAAAGCTGTTTGACTTATCCAGTACTATTACAGCATAATCCTCTATGTCGGCACCTCAGATGCCCCCATCAGTGGAGGACACTCTGAAGAATCTCCTGGATAACTAGAACACTATAATGGCTACATTGGTGTAGCATGGGCCAGTGATCGAAGAGCTGGGAAAAGAAGTTAAGAAAATGAGAAAGTCCCAGGCCTCCAAGAAGTCAGTGGACAAGCTCTGAAGATAAGTTACCAAGTTTGTTGTAGCCAGAGATATTCCATTTGATATACTGATTGACCCATACCATCCAAGCCCAGATCCAACAGCACCTACAACACCTGCTGGCCAGTATGCGGAGTCAGACCTTGTAGTTGAGACTACCGAGGTAGTGCGTCAGATGGCCACCAACCCAGTCACTCCCAGAGTTGAGGATGATGAGATCCAATTGGATGAGACTAAGGTCGATGACGTTACTGTGGATACAGAGATGGCGAAGGAGCCATAGGGAGCTTTCTTCACTCTTATTTTGTTAAGCATTGGGTACAATGCTTATTTTTATTCGGGGGGGGGGGGGAGTTTATTTGATTATATTTGATGATTCTGAGACAATTAGTTTGTAATAACTTGATAATATTTTCTTCTCTTTCCCTATTTTGTATATATTCTCTCTTCTTCTCTCATTGTGTATATATCTTCTCATTCTCCCTCATTATGTATATTCGTTATGCTTTCGATGTTTCTTTTCTTATTAGTTAGTGTCGAAGCGAGTAGTTTCTAGCTTCTTTTTGAATTAGTAGCTCCTTCTTGATTTAGTAGCTTCTTTTTATGTTTTTGTAGGCAATAAGCCTTTGATTTTCTTAATGCCATGGTTCTTTCCAAATGTAGTTTTTGTGTGAACCGGGTGACTCTTCCCAACGATGGATGGCATGCCAACCTTCTTAAGGGACTGAGTCAGTTTTTAGTGTTTAGGTAATAATAGTAGTGGTAATGAAAGAGACTTAATTAAGTCATGCTCGAAGAGCCAAACATGCTTTACTTGGTACCAACACACTTAACTACGTGCTTATGCTTAGAAACAAGGTTTTTGAAAGAAATAGCTCTAGTTAGTGACTTTGTGACTCTTGTGTTGACTTAGACAATCATCGAGTGGTTTAACCGAACCATAGTGATTTTCAATCTTGAATGTGGTTGTTGTAGGCCCTCGACTCTTTCCTCTTTAACAATCCAGTTGCATCAGGGGTGAGATGCTTTGTTGTTAGTCCAAGTACACATGTGAAAGGTCTAGAACTTGCCCCGAATGTGTTTCAAGACGAAACCCTAAGTTTTGCTTGGCTTGAGAAGTGATTGTAGGCTTTCCTTGGCCCGTTTGATTTCTCTACTGCCTACCAATGATGCCATCCCTAGTTAACCTCTTCGAGCCTTTAGCCTTTCTCATTTGAAAACCATGTTACAAGCCTTTACCCGTTCTATTGTGACACTCTCTTGGCACCTAAACTTTCCTTAACACTCATGTAAAACAAATGGCAAAAAACATAAGTTTGGGGGAGAGACGAGAAAATTAAAAAAAGGTATCAAGGCACAAAAAGAGAAAAAGAAATGATGAGAAGAAAAGGCAAAGAAAAGAAAAGGATAAAAATAAAATTGCAACAAAAATCAATAAGTAGAAGAGTTGAAGGGATTCAAAGAAAGGCAATGAGCCCATACATGGAGAAATATGAGTGTAATGATCAAGAAAGAGTGATGTTAAGCCTCTCTAGTCTCCCAAGGAAAAGAACATGCCTCAAAGAATTGGCAAGGTATGAGCCGAGAATAAAAAGATGGAGTGCTTAAATAAAGGTGTAACCACTCAACCATATTGTATCCAACCCTTGTGAGCACTTAATTTTTGCCCTAATATAAACTTACTCCTAAAAAATCCAAAAACATAGCTTTAAATTATTTTTCTATATTTTTACTTAGTTTACTTTGTACGTATTCATGTTTGATGTATTTTTAAGTTGTATTTTAAATCCTAAAGAAAATAAAAAAATATTTTTAATTTTTACAATTTTTAGATTTTAATTGCATAATCAATTGCATTTGTAAAACAGTAAAATACCAAAAACTACATTAGTAACTCTACATGCATTGGTTAGCTAAATGAATTAGTTAATTGTAGAAAAATAGGTTATTAGGTTAATTTTACAAATTAGCTAGAATTAGGAGTGTTAAATAAATTGATTAGTCTTGCAAAATACAAAGAAAGAAAAGAGAAGGCTATGGAGTCTCATTACATCTTTGGGCCAGGTTCTTCTAGTGGCCCATTTTCCTTCCATTCGCCCCAGCCCACTACCCGCCGGCCCAATATCCCCCCTCATCTCTAAAATACACCCTAGTTCCCCTCTCCATCACCATCAGTAGAAGATCGGATCCCCTCCTCTCTCAGTCAGTCGCCACCCCCTCTTTCTTCTCTCTCACCTCACTCATCTCTTACGGAACGACAAGCTTACCTCCACACTCTCTTCTCTCAAATACACACACATAGACGGATGGAACTAAAAAGAAAGAGAGAAATATAGATCTAAAAGAAAAGAACCCAAAATAGGGGGAGATTTTCGGATAGATCTTCTGATTTTGTTGCTTCTTCTAGATTTTGAGCTTCAGTCAAATTTTTAAGAAAAATATAAAAAAGAAGATATATTATGTTTTTTCTTTCCTTTACTTTCATCTTCTCAATTTCGGAATTTGGTTTCAAGAATGGATTCAAGTTGAAGTGGGTATTCGATTCGGAGTTTCCGTTCGAGATCGTTTCTCGGTTTGAGTTCGCGGTTCCTGCTTCATATAGTTGCTATATTTTCTTCGGGCCTTCATTTTGTTGAATCTGTTGCAGAAACTTTCTTTACATATTAAAAGAGAAGCACTTAATAGGTTTATCTCTACTCCTATAGTCTTTGTTTTAATCTTATTTATGTGAGTTAAGCCTCAGATGAGCCAATATAGATCAAATCAATTAGCGATAGTTGGGGGGTTCGTTTAATTTTTTGGTTTGAATCACATTAGTTGTATTAATTTTCTTCTTCAGTCTCTTCTGTTGATTGGTCATAACAAGTTGAACGCATGTTTTTATGTCCATTTTTCCGTAACTACTATGCTTAATTTGTGTTAAATGTTCAGTTAGTATTATGAGGAACCGATAACATATTAGCTTAATTGTCTTTCTTCAGTTTTTTTAAACTCTAAATAGGTATAAGCTTTGGATAATCTCCTAGATATTTTTGAAGTAAGGTGAAGTCATTGTATTCGCGCAAATTGATTCATAGTTGTTGGGATCCGTTAGTATGTATCATATCATGTTCATAACATGTTCTTAGATTCTCCTTTCAATTTGAGTCAGTAGCATATGTCTGCTAGTTCTCCCCGTGAATTTTGTTTTAGTTTCCTAATTGGAAGTAAGTTCATGAATTTTCTCTTTGAGTTATCCCATTTCTGCTTGAGTCCAAATTTAGCCAAGCATTTTTGAAGCTTATTTTGTCTGATATCTGAGTCTGTTTTGAAGTATTTAGGTCCAAGTTTTTCTTAATCTTTTATAATATTAAAATGGCATTCTTGTAGGCTGGGTCAGAGTGGTTTATTTCATTTTTCCCTTGTATTATTAATTTCATCTTTTGCAAATCTCACTTAGTAACAACACATAGCAGAATGACACAGCGATAATTCAAGGATCTTCACGTCTTAAACGGCTCGAGTACTCCATAATTCATAGCCTCACAACAATCTCAAACTTAGGAAATTATTTAACTCTTGAACATTGTAGTTTGCTTTAAGCGCGATTAATAAATCATCGTGGCTATGGGTACCGTTCCCGTGGCATGGTCACGATACGTAAATCCCAACTCGAGTGTGCGTTTTACGTGACTCAACTATAACTTAAAATAATAATAAAAATCAACATGTCGTAAATCGCGGATGCATTTCATGTGGCGCGATTTGTAATGTGTATCAAAACGACAAGTGCACGACATCATGACTTGTTCCAGAAATAATTTCATAAATAATTAAAAGCGGTTAAAATGTAAAAATGCACCATACGCTTCAAATATGTAATTAAATCAGATAATTAAGCCAATTATTAATAATTGAGCGACAATGCTAAAATCACAGAACTCGGGAGTGCCTCACACCTTCTCCCGCATTAACAGAATTCCTTACCCGGTCTTCTAGTTTTCGCAGACTTTAAATAGAGTCAAATTTCCTAGATTTGAGATTTAAAATAAACCGGTGACTTAGGATACCAAAATTTATTCCAAGTGGCGACTCTGATCAAATAAATAATCCCATTTCGATTAATGTCACTTTAATTGGAAAAATTCCATATCCCCTCGGGAAAAAGGAGGTGTGACAATCCTAACCCAAAAGCCTTCATTACATCCCGAAAGAAGTCCTACCTGATTTCAAGCCAAGTAAGCTTACATTAGTGGCGATCTACATGAGGGGCAAGCCTATGGTACTTGAAGCCGTACTTACGACATTCTCTTGAGAGAGATGAGTGAACCTTTCATAAGCCTTTGGATTGAGTGCTAAAATTCTTAAGTGGGCTATGCAAACGGAGAGTAGAGGAGAAGGAGTTTATAATCCACAATGACCTACATGAGAGAGCAAGCTTCCTTGATGAATAAGGTCAACTCTTGATGCTCAACTATCACATTAGAACTATATGTGCATAAATATTCAACTTGTCTCCTTGTTGATAATACATAAGTAGTGTGGGTAATTGTTGGTCCCAACTGATGTGTGAATGGCTCACCTTTGATTGGCTGAAATGACCCTCAAATTGTGGAGGTGGGAACTATTTTGTTTGTTTGAGCCCAAACAAAGACTTAAGTTTGGGGGAGTTGATAAGTGGGGATTTTGACTACTTATTAGCGACTTTTTTACTTTTATTTTAGTCTAAAAGCATTAAATTGTGTTCCCAAAGCTAATAAAAAGTTTAAAATTTCAGGAATGTTGGAAGTTGGACTCCCGAGATAAAATTTGACTCAAAAGGGAGTAGTCTGAGCTCAAGGCAACAAAGGGTACAGAAGCATACAAAGTGGTCCACAGAATTCCATCTGCAGCCGCAAACAACGAAGGAAATCCTAGCAGACTTTCTAGCAAACATGCGGACCGTACAGGAATTGTGCGGCCGCAAAAGAAGAGCTTGAGATCAACTTCAGAGGGTGTGCAAATTTCCAAGTTCCAAGTCCCTCATAATTGCGGACCGCACAAGAATTCTGCAGCCGCAAGAGAAGTGCCTTGTGGCCGCAGACATAAAAGTGCGAACCACAGAAGGCTAGGTTGTGGCCGCGGTTCTAAATCTGTGGACTGCAGAAATGTTGTCTCGCGGCCGCAATGCAGAATTGTGCGGCCGTGGAATCCCAGCTCCTGTAAGATGAAGAATTATACGAACCGCATACGGAATTGTGCTGCCGCAGAACCTCCTGAATGGCATTTTTGTTGAAATATCCAGCCTTGTATAAATAGACGAGTTTCATAAAATTAGGTCAACTTTTGACATCAGCAAGTACTGTAGCCGTTTTACTTTGCCTCTTTTGGAAGTTTTCTATATTTTAGAGTATTTTACTATAGATTTTATCATTGTAACTTTACAATTTGAGTTTAATTAGCATTTATTCTTTTTCTTCAATTTCAAGCATGAGTACCTAGATTTTTACTAGGGTTGTGACGCAACCCTAGTGTGTAAACCTTATGGGTATCTAATTTAGTGCTTGGTTATGATTGTGTATTTATTATTTAGCCTTGTTTATACTTTAATTTGTGGAATTAATGGTTGAAAATATTAGTTTATGCGTATTGGACTTACTCTCTACTTGAGAAAGAACGACTTAGTCTAGGAAAACTTGGCTAATAAGAAATTTGGTCAATCAAGAGATTGATCAACCCAATTAAAGGGTTCAACTTAGAGATAATAATAACTCGACTTGAACTTTTATCAACCATTTTCTGTGATACCCATTTGGACTTGAGCAAGCCAAATTGGGCAAAACTACTCTTTGACTGAGAGGCATTGAGTAGGTATCTGAGAGTTGATAGCTATAATACACTCTAATCAGCAAAATAAGTATTAAGGGTTTTATACCATTAGGCGAACACCTAGGTGATGGTCATAGCCCCAGGATTTTTACAAACTTGAAAAATAACAAAACAAATTATCCTAGTTTTATTTCTTTACTTTGCAATCTTTAGTTTTAAAATTGAAATAGAAACAAAACCATTTTGTGGAAGTGTAAATTAAGATAGTTCAAATTCACGCATTAGAACATATACTCCTAACTCCCATCTAACTCCCTGTGGATTCGATTCCGATTCTTCGTTAGTTACTATAATTGCAATCGACAGTTTCATACCTTGTTTTGAGGTTTCATTGTGCGTGATAGTCAACTATCCGGGTGAAGGTGGGCGTGGCTCCCATGGAAGACGAGATGCGGGAAGCTAGGCTTAGATAGTTCAGGCACGTGCAGAGGAGAAGCCTGGATGCCCCGGTAAGGAGGTGTGTACGGCTGGCCTTGACGGGCAGGAGGAGAGGTAGAGGGCGGCCTAATAAATATTGGAAAAGGTGATAATGCAGGACATGGTACGACTGCAGATTTTTGAGGACATGGCCCTTGATAGAAAGTTGTGGAGGTCGAGCATTAGGGTTGTAGGATAGGAGATATGAGGCTAGTCTGATAGTCTTTTGTTTTAGGCTGCTAGTGGCTCCAGTTGTGTCCTTAGTACTTCATTAAGGTTGTAAGTTAGGTTGTAGGAAGCTCTGGAAGTGCTTTGTCTTAGGATGTTACTGGCTCTTGTTGGTCCTCATTATTCCATCGTGTCTGTAGTACCGTATCATTGTTATTGCTTAGTGTTATTACTTTTCTCTCTATCTTCCGGTTATTATGTTGCTGGTGTTATTTTTATGGATTCCTTTATTGTTACTGCTACACTGTCTCATTTCATCTAATTGTGCCGAGGGTCTATCGAAAACAACCTCTCTAATCCTCCAGAGTAGGGGTAAGGTCTGCGTACACACTATTCTCCCTAGACCCCACTTGTGGGATTTCACTGGGTTGTTGTTGTTGCTTCTATTTTCTTCTTTTACATACATGGTAAATATAGATATAGAATATAATTAAGTACGAGCCTAAATAAAAGTGATAAATAAGTTTATATTGTAGTATAGCTAGGTAAATTTCACAAAAAATATCAACATTATACCGTCCATGAGTCGTGTTTAAACGGCATAGTTGAATTTCTGAGATTCTTTTGCTTGAAACTAAAATATAGTGAATTTCATTGTTCATACAATATATTAAAATCAAAGCATATTCTGATGTTTGGTTTCCTGAAATTGCTAAAAATGATAATTTCACACTAGGGGAAATTAAAAACAACTCACATTTGTTATGGTTATAAGCTACTGATATGTTTACATAGTCTATACATGCAAATATTTCCTTTGCTCTTTACTTCACATGATCATCACTAAATACTATATCAATGTCTTAACTCACCTTTTACCGGCTAACTTTCTGTCTAACTAACTGCAAAGAAACTTTGAAAGAGTCTAGCTAATTCAATTCCATAAACTAACTTGTGAGGTTATTGCCCAAAATCACATAAGAAAACAAACCCATTCTATCAATCAAATGTGAAACATTTTAAGATGCACTAACACCGTTGATAAATTATTTAGGAAATAATTTTCTTTGGTAAAATCTTTTTTGATAATTTTTTTCTGCATAAAATATTTTATATTGCAGGTCTAGACTTTTAGGGAATTCAAGAGTTGAATAACAAGAGAAAAGCTTATCACTTTCTTAAACTTGAATATATTATATATTTCCTCTCGTTTCAATTTCTATGTTTTATTTTCCTTTTAATATGTTTAAAAAAAAAAGGTCACATTTTTATCTTTGGTGTGTTTTAATTCCAATATTCTCATTTAGTCATAATTAGTGAGTAGTGACTCCCATATAGGAATAACATGACATGTTTAAGAGCACAAGATTCAAATGGTACTTTTGGTATACTATATGGTACATTTAATTTAAGACCACAAGATTTACACTTCTTTTTACATTTTTAAATTTTGTGCACAGTCAAACTATCTGTTTGGCTAAACTTTCAAAATCTGTTTATTTTAAAAAGTATTTTTATTAGAAGTGTTTCTCGAAAAAGTACTTTTGAAGAGTAGTTTATGTTTGGCTAATCAATTTAAAAAGAACTTTTATCAATTTTAAAACAACAATTCGTGGTAGGCCACTGTTTTAAAAGACACTTTTAGGAAGAAGTTATTTTTTTCAGCTACTAAAAAATAGTTTTTGCTACCAATCAAAAGTACTTATTTTTTTTCTAAAAAACATGGCCAAACACCTCAAACTCTCTAATATAATCACTTTAAAAAAACATAAGCACTATTTTAAAAAATTTAAAAAAAAATTGAGTTCTCATAAGCTTGGTAAAACAGGCTAAGACACATGATAAAAAAAGGGGGAGTATGAAGCTAAAGCCCTTTGCTTTTAATATAGTATACTGCGTCTGCCATATAAAAGATGAAGTTGACCCAACCAGTTTGAACTTGTTTTAAGGGAAAATAATATCAATAGTTTATTCGGGTCATCAGTTTGATGGCATTGAGTTTTGGGTCATTTAGAAACTAATTAAATGATGAAGAAGTATGGCTGAATTAACCCTTGGCTAGAATGAGAGCAAATCTCTATATGGCCAGAAAAGTAGTACGACTAGTAGAAGACAGAAACTACTACTCCACATAAAATTGTCAAAGGTGTCATAATAGGGAGAAGCTTTTCACGAACAGTCCCCACGTTCCCATTTCGGAATATATCATATCGATCAGGTAAACAAACACACAGCACAGGGTCAACTGATTGTTCAAATAGTAGTACTGGCCGATCCAAGAAACCAAATTACCAAAAGCATGGAGATTATATTATATATAT
>AWOL01S0036374.1:0-10282 GCA_000715115.1 Nicotiana otophora | reverse complement strand
GCTTCTCATCTGTCTTCGGAGTGTGAAGTAGTGGTGGGCTCGATAGGTACCGCTTCAGTTGTTATAGTGCATGTTGGCATTCCGGTGTCAAGGTGAAATCGTTCTTTTTTTTTTTAGTAGAGAGAAGAATTTGTGGCTTCGATCTGATGACCTTGAAATGAATCGGCCTAAGGCAGCCATCCTTCCGGTTAGACTTTACACTGCTTTCACACTATCCATGACGGTGATGCATTCGATGGCCTTGATTTTGTCGGGGTTGATCTCGATCCCCCGATCCGATACCATGAAGCCGAGGAACTTGCCCGATCCAACCCCAAAAGCACATTTCTCGGGGTTGAGCTTCATGTTATATTTACTTAAAATTTTGAACGTTTCCTGCAAATGAGTCAAATGGTCCTCTGCGCGCAAGGACTTAACTAGCATGTCATCAATGTAAACTTTCATCGATTTACGTATTTTCCCTTCGAACATTTTATTCACTAGGCGTTGGTAAGTAGCTCTTACGTTTTTTAGCCCGAATGGCATTACATTATAACAATAGGTTCCATACTTAGTAACAAGTGAAGTTTTTTCTTGGTCCTCTGGGTTCACACGAATTTGATTGTACTCGGAATAGGCGTCAAGAAAAGTGAGGATCTCGTGGCCGGCTATGGCATCGATCAAGCAATCGATGCTAGGCAGTGGAAAAGAATATTTGGGGCATGCTTTATTTAGATCTTTATAATGTACACACATTCTAAGTTTGTTCCCTTTTGGGGGGGGACTACAACCACATTGGCTAACCATTCAGGATATTTTACTTCCCGAATTGATCATATTTTGAGAAGTTTAGTTACCTCGTCTTTTACAAATGCGTGTTTTACCTCGGACTGAGGTTTACCTTTTTGCTTCACCGGTTTGAACCTAGGGTCCAACCTCAGCTGGTGCGTTGTTATCGATGGTGGGATCCCTACCATGTCTAAATGGGACCAAGCAAAACAATCTATGTTATCAATAAGAAATTGAATAAGTTTTTTCCTGAGTTCGGGGGTCAACCCTGCTCCCAGGTATACCTTTCTCTCGGGCAGATGTTCGATTAATATAACCTGCTCCATCTCTTCGATCGTTGATTTGGTGGCGTCGGAGTCGTCGGGGACGATGAGAGCCCTAGGTATCGAAAACTCTTCCTCGTCATCTTCTATTTCCTCCTTCACCGATTCGGTCGAGACTGGTGGTTGTGATTTCTATTTGGTTTCTCGCTTATTTTTTGTGCTCGACCTTTTTGAGGCCGATAACGTTGGTATCAGTGTTATCTCATCGACCGCAAATATTTCCTTCATAGCATGTTGCTCCCCGTATACTATTTTCACGTCGTCCGACGTAGGAAATTTCATCACTTGGTGTAGAGCCGGAGGCACTGCCCTTATATTGTGGATCCATGGTCTTCCGAGTAGGGCATTGTACCTCATGTCGCCTTCGATTACGTGGAACTTGGTATTTTGGATGGTTCCGGCCACATTTACGGGTAGTAATTTTTCCTTTAGTTATTTCACTGGCCATATTGATGCTATTTAAGACCCGAGCTGCGGGCACGACTTGATTCTGCAAATTGAGTTACTCCACTACCCAAGATCGGATGATATTCGCAGAGCTACCTGGATCCACTAAGACACGCTTAAATTGAACTTTATCTATAGAAATTACTGGAGCGTCGTTATGAGGTTCAAAGATGCCCTCGGCTTCTTCAATTTCGAATGATAAAGTGCCCTCGGGTACATAACCTCGAGTTTGTTTTTCCCCTGTGGCTGGTATCTTGCCGCATTTGAGCACGGGTCCCTGTGGAGTATCGACCCCACCGATGATCATATGAATGATATGCAGAGGTCCCTCTTGTTTATCTTTTTTGCTGGAATCCCTTTCTCTGAAGTGATTCTTGGCTCGGTCACTGAGGAAATCTCGAAGGTGGCCCTCATTGAATAGACGGGCTACCTCTTCTCTTAATTGTCTGCAATCCTCGGTCCTATGGCTATGATACTTGCACATCGAATTCGGGTTCCTTTGGGAAGTGTCGGTTTACATGGATATGGGCCACCTAGTATCTTTGATTCTTTCGATCGCCGATACAATGCTCGATGCGTCGACGCTGAAATTATACTCCGATAGCCGAGATGCCTCTATAGGATTGGCATATTTATCAAAGCCACTCTTGCTCATAAGCCCCCGAGAATTTTGTCCTCGATCACTCCTTCGATTGTTCTGAGCGGCATTGTGCGTTGAACTATTGTTCATTCGATCTGCGACGTACGGTTGATATCGGTCTATGTTTGACCTTTGCTCTCTATTGATGTCCCTCCAGTTTTTAATAGCCGACCTGTTCTGATGCATGGATCCAGAGGAGCTCCCAATTGGTCGTCCTAGACCCTAATTTTTGACTGGTACCGATTGTGTACATCCGCCCAAGTTATTGCTGGATACTCGATCAAATGTTGCTTCAGCCGACGTGATGCTATTGAACTTTGCTCGTTCAACCCTTGGGTGAAAGCTTGGACGGCCCAGTCGTTAGTGATCGGTGGCAATTCTATGCATTCCATTTGAAATCGGGACTCGAACACCCTTAGCATTTCATTATCCCTTTGTTTTACTTTGAAGAGGTCTGATTTCCTTGTTGCAACCTTTATAGTACCAGCGTGTGCCTTTACAAACGAATCTGCTAACATGGCAAATGAATCGATGGAATTTGGTGGTAGGTTATAATACCAAATCATCGCCCCCTTCGAGAGGGTCTCTCCGAATTTTTTCAACAACATGGATTCGATCTCGTCATCTTCCAAATCGTTATCCTTGATGGCACACGTGTAAGAGGTGACATATTCGGTTGGATCGGTCATACCGTTATATTTGGGAATTTCGGGCATACAGAATTTTTGGGGGATTGGTTTTGGGGCTGCACTCGAGGGAAAAGGCTTTTGCACAAATTTTTTGGAATCCAACACTTTTATTAGTGGTGGGGCTCCCGGGATCTGATCGACCCTGGAATGACATGTTTCTATCATTTTATCCTTGGCTTCGATTCTCTTTGTGAGCTCCTCAAGTATTTTAGTAATTTCGGGAGTAGTCTCCGATTCTTACTCGTTTGACCTTACTATGGCTGGTTCCGTTCTGTGAGTAGCTTCCCGAGGTTGACAGGGCTCTAGCCTGCTTGGTAGCTGGGTTTGGCTCTGCAACTGAGCTATCGCTACTTGTTGGACTTGTAACATTTCAAAGATCATACGCAAGCTGACTCCGATCTCCTCCACGTTGTGGGTGTCTCGAGCTACAGATCGAGTACCCCCTGAATGCTTTTTTCCGGTTCGGAACGTTGGTTCGCCTCAAGAGCCACCTGTGAATTGACATCTAGCTGTACTTCGGCTCGAATTTCAAGTACTTCAACTCGAGCTTCAGTGACATCGTTAAGTGGACTTCCGGCCCTGGGTATCAAGTTATTGGTTTCATCTTGAAGGCCGGCTTCATGGTCGATAGGTAAAGCCATCAATCGAGGGTTTGCCATTGCTGATTCGAAGTTGTAAACTGGCGTGTATTGCAAATTTGTATCAAACAACCACTGTTATCCTTAGCCCAAGGTGGGCGCCAAACTGTTTACCCGAAAAATTAGATAAAGTTAAATTTATGTATGGTCCTAAGGATACGTGATATAACTTGGTACAAATCATAGAGTGAAATAGAAATATATGTGTTCTTGACAAATGGAATAAAATATAAGGCAGAGAAAAAGGAAATGTTGATGAATAAGGCAAAGTAAATTAGCCCAAAAAATGTTAATCTCTCTTTATAGTAGAGGGATCCTACTTTATCTATAATAATAAAATATATATACTGGAGAATCCATGATGAATTATCTTTTTCTCGATTCCCGCCAAGATTCTCTCCCCTAGTGCGGTTGCAACGGCTCTTGTCTGTGAGCTCGATACTGGCTCGGAGCCCTGTCGGTATTGGATCGAGCCCTCGGCCTTGGTTCGAGCTCGATTCTGACTTGGAGTCTCGATATTCGAGGTGAATGTTGGTCGGTCTATGCATCTTCGATAATCTTCGCTTTGACTCGTAGTTCGATTTGGATATGAGCTCGATATTGATACCGATCTTGTCATTGATCGATCTTAGAGCTCGAAGCTTGACGTCCTTATTTCGGACCTCAACCCGTCGTCATGCAGATACCCTTTGATCGAAGTATTATCATCTCGACCAGTTCATACGACTGACTTAATCGGTTTTGACCGTACACAATATTAGAGTATAATTTGAGCAGTATTATTTATTTATTTTTGAAAAAGAATGTCATGACTAATAGAGGTTTTAAGTTGATGCTCATAAATTGAGAATTTAAAATTTTGGCTTTGAAAGTAATTGTCATATAACTCAACTATTAAATTGGAAAAATTAACCTAAGAATAATGATCAATTAATCAAATCAACCAAAAACTATATAGTAATTAAGTTATTCTTTAAGAAAATTTTTCTAATTGGAGGCGTACTTTCAAGAACTTTTTTTTAAAAAAAAAATTATCCTAGAAAATAATTAAATCAAGTGTAAAAAAGTTGAACTAAAATCGAACTTATTTGCCTTTTAAAAATAAAATATCTAAGTGGATTAATCAAAAATTAATTGAATTATCGATTCTTCCTATTTGGTCTTTTTAGTTAGTGATAGGTATACTATATACATATAGTGGCACCCGTAACTTTCAAATTTTAGATTCGCCTCTAGTGACGTGTCTCATGGGACAGACAATAAAGACAAAATTTCCACTATTACCGGAAAAAACTCAAATTCTGACTCACATATATTTGAGTACGATTAGCTTAAGTATTAGAAATTACTGTTTATACACCCAGTATTTATCATAATTCAAAACATTATTGTGTGGTATTAGTAAGAGTAGAAAAGATTTAGGATTTATCCAATGTGAGATATTATATTAATTGTTCGAGAAAACCTAGATATTAAAAGAGTTAAGGATTACTAAACGTTCTAGTGCAGTGTAAATTCTTATAACAAAACTTGGTGTAAAAATTCATCTATCAACACATATAACTTAATTTGTTAAAATAGCGAGTGATATTGAGTACTCTGTTGATTGAACTTAAAGAAGCCGCAGGTTGACTTTTTAACTTTGGTGTAAAATAAAACATATGCTATAAATCATTTTATAAAGACAAATTGTTTTCAAATAGAGAAATAGATCAATCTTTTTGACACGGACTAAAAAAAAATAGATTAATGGAAAGTGTGAGAGATGTTACTAATTAATAATCATAAATAGGAAGGAATATTTTCAACCAAGCATCTTTTCTTTGCATTGCTGGAACAAAGTAGCAGTCATGATTAAGAAGAAAAGGGAGATAATAAAAAGAATCCTAAGTCGGCCCCCTAGATAAAATTTTACTGTCGTTTTCACTTCATCATTAAGCAAATATGTTACTGTTTTGATGCGAAAACATGTTATTTAATCATTCATTTCTTGATCCTAGTCATTCTTGTACAATCAGAGTCTTACAATGGGTAGTAAAAACTTCTGCTTTTGCTTCCCAAATCGTAAGAGCAGCAAAACTAAGCAAGATGGATCTTCGCATTCAAAATCAGGTCAGAAAATTAGAGGTATGGATGCCATGTCAGCTGACAGTCGCGCCAATGATAGTAACCACGGCGGAGTCACCACCAATCCTGGTGGCAACGACGCGGGAGCAGCGGCAGCTGCGGTCATCGCCACCTCCCATATATCTGACATGGATGGCAGTTCTCACGGTGGGGGTGGCGGCCACGGTGGTGCAGATGGCGGCGGCGGAGGAGAATAGAACCTGGAACTTGGAGCGTTGAGGTTAAGGAAATAAATACATGTTTTTCAGACATTTTCTGGTTTGATTTGTGTGATTTTATTGGGGTAAGTGGACAAATAGCCATTTTTAGGGATATTATTTAGAGATTAATAAGTACTTATTTTGTTCTGAAATTACAACAACAACAACAATCCAGTAGAATCTCATTAATGGGGTCTGGGGAGGGTAGTATGTACGCAGACCTTACCCCTACCCCGAAGGAGTAGAGAGGCTGTTTCCGAAAGACCCTCGGCTTAAAAAATAATAATAATAATAATAAATAAATAAATTAAAAAAAAAAATAAAAAAAAAATAGCAATACCATGGAATTATATGAAAATCTTAACTTCAGAACAATTTTGGATATGTTTATCCTGAAAAAACTGAAATTCGTAATATTCTGGCTAATTTTTAACTAGCAACCCCGATTATCTGTTGTCATTTCTACTATTTTATTTGTGTGATTCGTTGTGTGGCAGCCACCGTTCAGTATCTGGTGGCATCAGTTGTTTTAGCCGGTGGTCTTGATTGTATGTGCGATTTTGGATATGGAAGTGAAAAGAAAATTTATGATTACTAATATTTGCTGATATTTTGAAATACATATGCCCGCACAGTATATAGTATAGTATCAGGTTAAATTATGCACCCGTAATAAAATTTATGATTACTATAATTTAATATCACAAGATTATCTTTGATCAAATTTTCTCTCGTTAGGTAATTTAGGCAAGAAAATTATGTAACGTTTTTAATTGCATCTTGAACTATATTTACCCTTTCAAGACTTTTTAAAAGAGGGCCATCATCAAACAAAATTAAATGTGACATGGTAGTATTTGTTAAATTTTTATTACAATTTACAAGCGAGTGCCTATCAACAAATACTATTTGTCGATGCATAAAGAATTGAAAACAATAATTTTGAAATCATTAAAACCATATAATTTGATCTCTACCATGCTTCCATACGAATAATTAAGGGGAAAAAATGGAAATAGATCGCCCGTTAGTGTTTACACCTCCACCTAGCCCTAAAACTAGTCTATAAAAAATTAACCCTAAAATGGTAAAGCCATCAATTAGATCCTGATAAAATCCTTGTACAACAACAAATAAGGCGAAATATTGCTCACGAAATGAATAGTGAACCGAAGATAGATCAATTAACGGGGAAATGGGGAGTGGGACCTAGCCCTGTTATTTGCCTTTTTTTGGCATGGATAATTTAAATATAACACTGTTTAATTCATGTGAGTAGGATTAACTGGTAAAGTTGTTGTGATGTAATCAGAAAGTCACAGGTTCGAGCCGTGAAAATAACCTCTTGCAGAAATGCAGGGTAACACTGCGTACAATAGACCCTTGTGGTCCGGCCCTTCCACGAATCCCGCATATAGCGGGAGTTTAGTGCACCGGACTGCCCTCTACTATTTGATTCATGTATAACAATGTATAAATTAAAGTTCAATCGAGCTTATTCATTATTCACTGATAGTGAATAGTGAATGTATAATATATGTGTAACTTTATAGAATTGGTAGAATAGGTGTATAAATGATATTGATATATATATAATGTATAAAGTGTGTTTTAACAGTATAGAATTGGTGTATAAATGATATATATATATATATATATATATATATATATATATATATATATATATATATATATAAATCATTTATGTATAAAAACGACTGTTGCACTGCTATGTAAAAAACTTATTTTTTTTGTCTGTATGTATAATGTGTTTAACTTTGTAAACTTGTTGTATAGATATTACTATTCTATATACGGCATAGAGGATGAGGGGAGAAGGAACGAAATTCTAATGAGAGAAAAAGGAGGAACGAAATTCTAGTGAGATAAATAGAAGATGACCCAATAGAGAATCGGTACTGTACCTTCTACAATCCCTTATATTAGGGAATTTTAAGTAATTCCTATAATTTTGCCTAACTACGTAATTGGCTAAAACCAATAATACATATGTGGACAACGGTTAAAATGAGTTATAAAAATTAAAGAGGTTTATTTTAAGTTTATTGCTAATATGGGCTATTAATTCAATTAATTATTCAATTACGGTTAATTATTCAATTAACATTGGTACTAATTTCACATGCCAGAATTTAGGAACATCTTTACCCGTAAATAAGACCCAAAGAGGCCGTTTAGTTGCATGAACTACCGGTTATTCTAGAATGAAAATTGAGATTAAATTTGTTCAATATTTTGTTTTAAATATTTCCCGCACACATCATGAGCTTAGCGCATCGGTCCTTCTATTTTTTTTTGTGAATATTAGCTAAAATTAAAATTAAAATTATTAGATTAACTATAAGATAAGAAAGTATAACTATATGTCTGTTATGAAATATTGCTCAAAGTAATAATATAAAACAAGAAAAATCAAGATAAGAGATATAGAGAGAAAGAGGGGAGAGATTCTTATTTCTTCCATATATTCAAGTGTTTTTTCAAGCATATACAATATCACTTCCCATCCTCTATTTATAGCTCATAGAGGTATACCAAGTAATACCATAAATATGTCATTGAACATGTTATTAAGTATTTGAGATTATGGAGGAAGATCATGAAGGAGGTTATGGAGTTACAATCATAACTCCATAAGTATTAAAGTAATGGGAGTTACGGAGATAACCGAGAAGAGTAAACATTCACCATAATATTTTCTAACACTCCCCATTGGATGTCCATAAATAATGTGACTCATTAAAATCTTACTAGAAAAAAATCCTGTGGGAAAAATAATCCTAGTGAAAGAAAAAAAGTACACATATCTAGTAATATATTGCTCATTGTCTCATTAAAAACCTTATTAGAAAAAACCCAGTGGGATAAAACCTTAGCTAAGGAAAAAGAGTACAACATGTATTTGCCTCCCCTGATGAAAACATCAACTTATTTCTCCGAGATGACGTATTCCGATCGTGTATACCAATGTCACGACCTAAAATTTCCACCTTCAGGACCATGATAGCGCCTAACATTTTACTTGCTAGGCAAACCAACATTAAAATAATCTTAACCATTTTTAAACAAATCAAATTAAACGGAAGTCAGTTACTGAAATAAAGTGCGGAAGACCATAATAACCGAATCATCCAAATACATCCACGAATCCGGTGTCACAAGTGCACTGGCTACTATAATAATACAAATAAATATCTGAATAAAATTCAAGTTGTTTGAAAGATAATATACGGCTAAGATAAGATATAAGGGAACTTCAAAACTGCGGACGCTGTACAGTTATACCTCAAAGTCTCCTCTGGGTAGCTGAATCCGAGCAAATCTATGGAACGCTGTCTGGACCAACTCCAAAATCTACACAAGAAGTGCAGAGTGCAATATGAGTACAACCGACCCCATGTACTCCGTAAGTGTCGAGCCTAACCTCGACGAAATAGTGACGAGATTATGACAAGACACATGCGTAAATAACTTGTACAAGTATATACAAATACGAAACAACAATAATACAATAATTAACAATTTATAATTTTTGGGAGGGGAAATGCGAAAGGGAATGATATAAAAATTTCAGTAGGAGAAGTGTCACGTAGCAGCCAATTAACTCTTCAACAATAAAATAAGTAGCTGATAATATGAAAATGGCACGGCACCACGCTTCGTGCTTTTACTCTCATTCTTCCCATGAAATAATAAATAATTAATATGAATGGCACGACATCACCCTTCGTGCTTTAACTATCGTTTAAATAGCACGGCATTACCCTTCGTGCTTAAACTTTATGAATAAATAATTTAAATGGCACGACATCACCCTTGGTGCTTTAACTCTCTTCCTCACTTCATAAATCCATAAATAATAATGTGAAAATGGCACGATATCACCTTTCGCGCTTTTACACTCTTTCTCACCATGACAATGATAGTATAAATGATAAAAAATGGCACGGCATCACCCTTCGTGATTTTATATTCTTCCACAATATTCAACAATAATTAAATTAATAAAACTTTCATGATTAATGATCAAATAATCAACAATAAATTTAAGCAGGAATATCTGAATTAATACGCAATTATTCACAATGAACAAATTCCTCCCGCATGCTTTGACTCAACCACAACACATAAGTACTCGTCACCTCACATATACATTGTATCTGCACATTAAATCACGTAACAAATAGACAAATAAGTCCTACTCCCTCAAGCCAAGGTTAACCGCAACAGTTACCTCGATTGGCAACCAACTAAAGATTCCAATACACCTTTGCCTCGAGAATTAGTGTTTGGAAGATTCAAATCTAGTCACAAATAATTCAATATACTCAACACGAATCGTAGGAATTAATTTCATATGAAATTAATTCCTACGATTCGTGTTGAGTATATTGAATTATTTGTGACTAGATTTGAATCTTCCAAACAC
>AWOL01S0036373.1:89649-104325 GCA_000715115.1 Nicotiana otophora | reverse complement strand
GTGTTTGGAAGATTCAAATCTAGTCACAAATAATTCAATATACTCAACACGAATCGTAGGAATTAATTTCATATGAAATTACTAATTTTTCGAATTAAAATCCGAAATACATCTCAAAATCCACAGTGGGACTCACATCTCGAATCAAGGAAAAACTTATGAAATCCGAACAGCCACTCTGAGACGAGTCCAACCATACAAAAGTTATGAAATTCCCATGTCAAATGAACCTTCAAATCCTTAAATTTTTATTTTTGGAAAGTTTTACAAAAATTCCAATTTTTTTCCATTTAAATCCGAAAAAATGATGAATATAGACATGGATTTATGAAATATAATCACTTTCACTTATAGGACACTTACTCAAGTCAAAGTCATGAAAACCCCATTTGGAATCGCCCAAATTCGAGACTCAAAAACTCAAAAATGAGCAAAAATGACAACTTTCAAATTTATGGGTTCTGTCGAGTCTTTTTCGCATATGCGGACAAATATCCGCATTTGCGGACTCACATTTGCGAGAAACGGCTCGCATTTGCGGAACATGGCTTCCAAGCAGAGGGTCGCATCTGCGGACCTTTACGTCGCAGAAGCGACTGCGCAGATGCGTGAAGGGAACCGCAGAAGCGCGAAAGATCGCATCTACAATCTTGGCACCACAGAAGCGGGCATCACACATGCGTCCCAAGCTTTGCAGATCTCCTGGCCTCAAAGTCGCAAAAGCGACATTGCCTCCGCAGAAGCGATCACGCACCTGCGGCCAAAATTGTGCATTTGCGACACACCAGAGACCTACAATTGTTTTTACAAATATGGTCTGAAACTCGTCTGAAACTCACCTGAACCCCTCGGGACCTCGTTCAATTATACCAAATCAGTCCCGTCACATAATACGGATTTGCTCTAGGTCTCAAATCACATCAAATAACATCGAAATTATAATTCACACCTCGATTCGAACTTTTGAGTTTCAAACTTTTCAATTTACAAAACCCATGCCGAAACGTATTAAACGAATCCGGAATGACTTCAAATTTGACGCACAAGTCATAAATGCTATAACAGAGCTATTCCAACTCTCAGAATCTCAATCCGAACCCGATATCGATAAAGTCAAATTCACGGTCAAACTTTGGATTCTTTAAGCTTTCAAACTTCCATTTTTCAATAAATAGCAATAACTCATGTTAGGAACCTCCGAATTAAATTTCGGGCATACGCCCAAGTCCCAAATCACGATACAGACCTATCGAAACTGTTAAAATACTGATCCGGGTCAGTTTGCTCAAAATATTGACCGAAATCAACTCAAATGAGTTTTGAAGTACTATTTCACATTTTAATCAATTTTCACATAAAACTTAACGAAAAAATTCTACGAACTACGCACGCAAGTTGAGAAGAGATGAATGGTACTATTTGAGGTTTAAGAACACAGAAATAATTATTAAATTTAAAGATAACCTATCGAGTCATCACAACCAACTTCTCAAATGTTGAGGTTGCTCATGCTTCATTGAACCGAACTACCAAATTATCAAGCGAACAATTTATTGAACACCTATTTCATCGTTTGATGAAGATTGTATCTGATAAAGAACTTTGAAGATATATATGTTTTATTCTGTCTCTTTAATTATGTCCTTCTTTTAATTGAGACAAGCAAATATCATCATCTTAACTATTATTGGAATCTTCTCTTCAAAGAAAAGTCACATGTCTGTTATGTGTTGAGTTACTTGCTTTATCAGTTACTAGTATATTGACCTGACTTGAATAAGTATCAATAATTGGCTGCCTTGTAAAAGTATAACATGGCAGTACCCTCACATAAAAATAGATTGTTTGAAGAACGAACTTCAAAAAATGTCTGCATTTGCATAACCAACAAAACCTTGACAACATTTGTTAGAATAAATAAATCTATATCAAGGATTCCTTTGCAATATAATCCTAATAGTATTCCAATATCTTCATATAGGAATAAAACTAAATCTTGCTAGCTTATTGTTATAATCATGGTCCTAGTAAGATACATTAGTGCACCAATTGCAATAGACACAAGAATAAATTATGTACGTCGCGATTGCTCTAATCCACATAAGGATTTGTTGAAGTTTTATTTAATAAATTTCTTGAAAACCTTAATATGCTTCAGAACAATTTAAATCCTTCAAGAATTTTCATTATACGCATATCAAATATATTGTCAGACCAAAACCTGAAATGACTACATCCACCACAAGAGAACATGTCTCCATATAATCAATGTCAGGATATTTACAAATCTTCTTGTGACATAAGTCGTCTTTATGTCTATCGACTTTATTTTTATTTAAGTTTTTGCATAAGAACACATTTATACCTCCACTGGCTTTATAATTTAAGGTGTTGGGACTATCCGTCCAACTTCACATTTTTCAAATGAAGTCGGTTTTATTGCGATTTCTTTTTATTTTGGCCAATCATTTATCTAGCCATATCCCATGACAAATTTGAACTCAAGATCCTCATCAATATTAATAATACTGAGTGCTACATTATATTAACAATATCGTCGACGATCATTTTGCATCAGTTCTATGATCACTCAATAAAGACATAACTTATTAAGATCTCATTATTTTCAGATACCTGAGCATCTTCATGAGGTCTTATAAAGTGTTATATCATGGTTCTCTTATAAAGCACTAGCCTATTTATTATGACCATCTTGAACATTTGCTCCTCTCATTCTTCAAGGAGCTTTATCTTTGGAACCAACTGTCCACCATGGACGTTATTCTCTTTGAAGCATTAGCAGCTAAATATGATATTTAGCTTTGGGTCAGTAAATGCTCCTGGCAATATTTTACAAATGAATTATCACTTGAATTTCAAGCTCACATTTTCTTTTAAGAGTATCTAGATGTATTCATAATAATTCATTCGAGGTATCACTTTTCAGCTGCCCATTTTCTCCCCTCAATGTTGGGATCACCAACACATATCCCCAACCTTCTTTGGAGACCCATCTTTCTGCATTGTGGTGGAGCAATTAAATCATATAGCACATTCATATTTCTAGATGGAAATTATTTGGCCTATGAGTCTGAACCAATTATGATAGAGAGAATTTATCATAACTTATTGGGAAGATGCGTACAAGTTCTGTTGTATATTAAATAATACATCACATACTAAATTTCATTTTGGAGAGTTTTGTTCTCATAACCAATGAGTTAGCTATAATTGGAGACATACAATTTCTGCTAAACCAACTTGGATTTAAATCAGTATTATCAAGATAAATCATCATATTTTATATTCTAGAACTGTGCTCTAATAATTTGAGCAAGCAACCTTACAAAATCCAAACTACAAGTTGATAACAAATGCACATGTGACCATAAAATAGATGCATCTATTAAAATCATATAATAGTAAAAAGTCCACATGGCATGTGACTGGGCCCATATATTTATCACTTTTTATTCGTTCTAGAAATCAAGGGATTTAACTCAACCTTAACTGGTATATCATGAGAATAAGCAACATAAGAGAATTCTTGAAGAATCTTCTATTTCTTCAATATATGCCAATGTGAATTCTTAATTAATTTTTGCATCATAATTGAACCAGGATCGCCAACCGATCATGCCAATTGATATTTGTTTCAGTAAACCTCAAGTTTATCTGTGGCATGTGATTCCATCATCGTGCTTGTACTTGTGCAGTACAAATAGAAGGACAGTCGAGTAGCCTTTCATATTTACCGGTATGATTATAGTAATATGAAGATATTCAATCTTCCTTTCATTTATAGTCTCAATATGCCAACTACTTTGGCTAATATATTTGAAACTCAAAAAGCTTATTTTGATATTTACTACAATATCAATGTTATAAATACTTTCATTCATCCTGGTAGTAAAAAAATTATTCTTCCGGAGCTCTTAATTAATTTTGTACTTCAAGATCTTTTGTCACACCATTCATATGGTGAATGTCTCATTCACGGAGAAAATCATATCATAATTGTCATGGTCAAAATCGTCATAAAAATTATTTCTTACTTTAATTATGCCTTTAATAACTTTTTATAAGGCATGTCAAAATATTCTTTGGCGTAGCACATGTATACAACAGATGATATAACCGCACAATAATATTCATTATCTTTCTTTCTCTCAAACCCATGCATAAGCACATTCTTATGAATAATTTGTATCACATATATATTTTCACATTCACTTTCAGGAACGAGTATGCATTTACAATGTGTATCAAAAGTCACATTTTTAAGGAATGAACCATAATTATCTGAACGTGCCTCGTATTTACAAGCCACATTGATACATATTTTCTTACCTTTGAAGGATTATTTTGAGAACCCTTAGTGTTCTCCTTTTTAAAATTATCATAATGATGAGTATTATTATTTTTATCTTTGACACACCCACGGTCATTGGTAAACCACTTGTCTTCATTTAGACTTATTATGCACCACTATCACATTCACTTCAAGAATATAGCAAATCAAGTGGGACATGCTTCATGTTTTTTCATGAAAAATATATTATTTTTCTTTAGTCACCATTATATCATCAATATGGTGCATTGGGACTCAAACCCAATGCCTTTGGACTCAAACCCAACTCTATCATGGTGCACCAAGACTCAAACCTGATGTCTTACTCTCGTGGTGCGTTGGGACTTGAACCCACCATCTTACCCTCAGTTAATGGCATAATTGTAACGACCCAACCGGTCGTTTTACTTTATAGATACCTGTTCCCCTAATTAAGACTCCTCGTATATGCGTTTACTATTTTATGACTTGCGAGGATGGTTAGTTCGGGTTTGGAAGGGTTCTGGTTGAAATCAGAACACTTAGTTCCTTAATAATGGCTTAAAATGGTTAAGTTTGACTTGAGTCAACATTTTGAGTAAACGACCTCAAAACCGGGATTTGACAATTCCAATAGGTCCGTATGATAATTTTGGACTTAGGCGTATGTTCTAATCGGGTCTCAAATTACACGGGAGCGTTTCGACACTTAATATTGAAAGTTGGCGCATTGAATATTTTCAAGTTCTTTAAGTTTGGTTTGGAGTGGGTTTTAGTGTTATCTAGGTTTGTTTGTGATTCTGAGCTTGGAATAGTTCTATATAGTAATTTAAGGCTTGCACGCAAAATTTGGTGTCATTCCGAGTAGTTTAAGTATGATTCGGTATGTTCAGAGTAAGTTGGAAGAACTTGAAGTTCATAAGTTGATTCGATTTGGTTTTGGGGTGTGATTCTTAGTTTTGATGTTGTTTCATGCGTTCTGAGGGTCCGAGCTAGTCCGTTTTATATTTACGAACTTGTTGATATATTTGGTCGAGGCCCCGGAGCCCCCGTGTAGAATTCGGAGGGTCGATAGAGCTCGATTGCTCTTTGGAGAAGAGCTGAAGGGGAGCTAGCGAGGTTCGCAGAAGTAAAACATTTTTCAGTAGAAGTGAACTCACTTCTGCGATGGAGGGTCCGCGGGTGCGGAGGGAGGCAGCCTGGCCAGGGTCGCAGATGCGCGAGGCGAGCCGCAAAAGCGGGCTCGTAGATGCGGGACTTAGCCGCAGGTGCGAATCGTGGGTCACGCGTGTTCCGTAGATGCGGACAAGCAACCACAGGAGAGGCCCCGCAGAAGCGACGATTCCTCAGCATGTGAGACAATCACAGGGGCAGTGAGGTTCATTTAATGTTGGGACTTAGGCCTTTTGGTTTATTACTTTCATTTGTTTGGCGGTTTTAGAGCTCTTTGAATTGGGGTTTTCACCTAGCATTCTGATGTAAGTAATTTCTAAACAATATGAGTTTAATACATGAATTTTGGATAGATTCTTAACCTATAAATTGGAAAAATTATGTGTTTAGTTGAAAAACCTAAGTTTTGATAAAAATAGGATTTAACCACGAAAATGGTTATGGAATTGGGTAAAAATTATATATTTGAGTTCGTGAGGTTATGAGTAACATTTATCTTCGAAAATTTCTGGAATCCGGGCATGTGGGCCTGAGGTTGAATTATAAGAATCTTCCAATTTGGGTTGGGTAATTACTCTAATAGCTAAATTATGAACTTGTGAGTGTATATTAATTAATTTTTATATAATATTTGGCTAGCTTCGGATTTGTTCGGTACCAAGTTGAGACTTTGGAGTGAATCCGTGGGCCGAAAAGTGAGCTTTGAGACGAAATAAGTCTCTTGCCTAACCTTGTAAGAGGGAATTTACCTCATATGTGTTTTAAATTGCTATTTGCTTCTAATTGTGGGGGCTATGTACACACAATATGACGAGACTCCATGTGTAGCTACTAATCATGCTTAAGTCCGGGTAATTTTAGGACCTAAATAATGAAATACTTATATTGTTTGCACTCTACTTGTTAATTTAAGTGCCTAAATTATATTGCAACTTGATAAAGGATTCATAAAGACCGGATTTCACTTACTTTGAGTTTTGGAGGGTTACTTGACCGTTAATAGAAATTGCCTCCTTGTGTATTAGTCTTGTGATTGCTTTTAAATCGGATGTTCATAGATATTCTCTCTTCTTGTGGAGCGGGTCGAACGCCTCGACAGTATAATAGATGCATCTATGGTTCGTGTCACTCGACCCTCAACATTGTACACATTATTCTAGATCGGGCTGTACGACCTCAGCATAAATCGTGCGTGAAAATGCTTGAAGCCCGATTGCACTTGATATTATATTTATGACTTAAGAGGTTATAATTTATTTATTGGCTGGAAATTGTTGGAGTTAGTATGTGTTAGTTGGAGATCTTTAAATTGACTATCAGTTAAAGAATTATTTATTCACTGCTTGCTATTGTGTTTTTATTATTATTCACATATTTCATGCCTATCTAGAATTCCTGTATTTTATTTGTTGGCCCATAGTAAGTATCGATGTCGACTCATCGTCACTACATCTTCGAGGTTAGATTGGATACTTACAGGGTATATGTTGTTTATATACTCACGCTACACTTTTGCACTAATCGTGCATGATCTGAGGCATGTGCATCTAGCATTCATTCAGGCGCGCACCCCCGATACCCTGAGGCATAGTGATGCGATGCTCTCTAAATCCGTTCTGCAGCACCCGCAGTCTCTCTTTGTATTTACTTTCTGTCTATCTTATTTCAGACAGTAACATAGGTGCTTTGTATATTCTACTAGTTGCTCATACACTTGTGACATCGGGTCTTGAGAACATGCTAGTAGACGTTTTACGGTTTTGAGTATTTATTTCACCGTATTTGCTCTTTCATTAGTTTACGCATTACTTTATTAAATTTTTCGCTTCTCGTTTACTTAATTAATAAATAAAAATCAACTATTTCAAAAGTATTAAAAATAAAAAATACATGGCTCGTTTCCTGTTGGCTTGCCTAGCGGTGATGTTGGACGCCATCAAGGCCTATAGGGAAAATTGGGCCGTTACAATAATAGGCCAAAGTGAGCCTTGAACCCATCGACAAGCTCTACCATGATGGATATCACTCTAGATCAATGGATTTACTTTAGCACCAAATCCTTCATTTTCTGTCTTGTTATTCATTTCTGTTTTATTACACCCATATACAAATAAGGAGGTGTCTGCCAAAGAGTACATCATATTAAGCATCTATATATATATATATATATATATATATATATATATATATATATATATATATAAACTGTTAGCTGAAAGAAACAATCCAAGAAAAATATATTGTCTCTTAAAATAAAGAGTTACCAGTATTCTTACTTTATTATGTATCACAATGATTAGGTATAATCAATTTTCAGAAAGTTAACAAGAAGCAAGAATATTTTGCTCGACAGTTTACATATTCCAATAGGCTAGCTAGCTATACAACATAATGATATCACTATTGCCAAGTTCCAGGAAAGTCACGTTACTTCTAATATTTTAAGCCTTTGCTTTTAAAGTCATTAGTTCATATAATTAGATGAAGAATTCAATGAAGGCAGTAAACAACACAAAGAAAATAATTGATTGGTTTAACAACTATTCTGATCAAACACATATATGTCCGTGAAACTAAAAGTCTATTGAGGATATTGTACCAAAGTATATATTATTTCACAGTTTCTAATGGAACTAAGCTCCAAATTTAAATAAAGTAAAAATCGTACCAGATTTCCACAACTTATCACTTGGCAAAGCAGCAAAAGCATTTGTAGCTCCCATGGAAGGCTTTCATCTCTTATAGGAGTCATAAGAAAGAATATATTCGTGCTGATAACGTGTTATGAAATATTGCTCAAAGTAACAATATAGAACAAAAAAAACAAAATATGATATATAGAGAAAAAGAGGGGAGAAATTCTTATTTCTCTCATGTATTCAAGTGTATTTTTTCAAGCATATACAATATCACTTCTCATCCTCTATTTATAGTATTACATAGAGGTTGTACACGGTTAAAACCGGCCCTACCCGATTTTACTATTTGATCGAGATCGGGAGTTTGCATCGAAGGACGGCCTCGTAACGGAACATGTATATCACGAGGATGAGGTACCGAGTTCAGAACTGAGGTATCTGTCGAGATCGAGGCTAGTAGCGATCAAAGCCAAATGAGACAGACATCGAGCAAGATCGAAGATAACATAATAACAGAAAGGCAAGATATCCGTGGCTGGTCGAGGATCATGGCGTAAATCTCGATGACTGGTCGAGGATCATGGCATAAATCTCGGAACGTATCAAATCAGAAATGGTTAATTAGCTAAATCATGAGGTTTCCTTCTGTAATTAAAATCGTACCATAATTGGAATTTTCCTACTATATAAAGGGGGTTCTAATCATTTGTAACACATTGTGGACAGACACAAAAAGCAATATAATTCTCTTTCTCGTTCGCACCATTGTTCATCATCTTGTTATACTTTCATAGTTCTTGTATCAACGAGTTCGAGGGTGTCTAAACTTGAGGGCTGAGTTTCAGTCTAATACTGGTTTGCTTTACATTATTGTTAATTTCTATTACTCGTCCTCACATTTATCAATTGGTATTAGGTGAAATCACGTGTCCTTAGAATCGTATTATAAGTTTAATTGTTGTCCAATTTTAAGGGTAAACAGTTTGGCGCCCACCGTGGGGCTAAGGATAATAGTGATTGCTTAATACTGATTCCAATAACACACACTGCTTTACACTTGTTCTCGTAAGAATCTTTGTTTTCGGGATAAATATGTCAAACTCACAATCAGCACCTACACATGGTGACAACGACCTCAGATTTCATGGAGAAAATGACAATATAGCCTCCCTAGGGATTGAGGTGCCTCGGGCTGACCTCGAGGAAGCACCAATTGCAAGTCTCGTCGATGTCAGTTCGCATGTCGCCTTAAACGCAATTTTGGGCGTTGATCCCGAAGGTAGCATACGCAGAGAAGTTTGATCAGGTGGTCGAGGTACGCATGGTGGAGTTAGCCTCCAATTGATATTCGAAATGTTACAGGCTCAACAAGCCGCTATAGCACAACTACAATATCAACATCGAACATCGAGTAGGATCGAACCAGAAGTCGTTCACAGGACTGAGCCTGTGCCAGAAAGGTCGAACGCCAACGAATCGGGGACTAACCTCGCCATTATGAAAATGTTCGAGGAGCTCACTAAACGAATTGAATCGGGAGAAAAGAAAATCGAGGCAAATGACAAGAAAGTGGAGACATACTCCCGGGTTGACCAAATACCAAGGGCACCGCCGATTCTAAAGGTATAGATTCAAAGAAATTTGTACAGAAGCCTTTCCCTCCAAGTGCGGCTCTGAAACCCATTCCGATCCAAATGCCAGAAATTCCTAAGTACAATGGGACTACCGACCCTAATGAACATGTCACTTCTTATACATGCACAATAAAGGAAAATGACTTAGAAGACGATGAGATTGAATCTCTTCTACTGAAGAAATTTGGAGAAACCTTGTCAAAAGGAGCAATGATATGGTACCACAATTTATCGCCTAATTCCATCGATTCCTTCGCCATGCTTGCAGACTCCTTTGTAAAGGTATATGTCGGAGCAATAAAGGTCGTGACTAGAAAATCGGATCTCTTCAAGATGAAACAAAAAGACAACAAAATATTGAGGAAATTCGTATCTCGGTTTCAGATGGAACACATGGAACTACCACCGGTCACAGACGATTAGGTTGTTCAGGCCTTTACTCAAGGTTTGAACGAACGAAGTTTGGTGGCATCACGACAGCTAAAGCAGAGTTTAATTGAATATCCAGCGGTAACCTGGGCCCATGTATATAATCAGTACCAGTCGAAGATCAGGGTCAAGGATGATCAATTGGGGACCCCTTCCGATTCCGCTTATCCAAATAGGCCCGTCAGCAGAACTCAAAGGGATATCGACAGAGAACCCCGGTTGAGCAGAGATCGGTATCTACCATACAACGCAGATCGTAGAAACAACGGCCCAGGATGCAATCTTATCCGAAATAATCGAAGGAACGATCGAAGACAAAACTCTCGAGAGCTCATGAGTAAAAGTGGCTTCGATAAACATGCCAATCCCATAGAAGCACCACGATTGTCAGAATACAACTTCAGCATCGACGCATCAGGTATTATGTCAGCCATTGGGAGAATCAAAGATACTAGATGGCGCAGACCCCTACAAACCGATCCATCCCAAAGGAACCCCAATCAAACATGCAAATACCATGGTACACATGGTCATAAAGCAGAAGATTGCAGACAACTAAAGGAGGAGGTGGCCTGTCTATTGAACGAGGGTCACCTTCGAGAATTCTTGAGCGACCAAGCTAAAAACCATTTCAGAGATAGAGACGCAAATAGGAAAAACGAGCAGGAAGAACCACAATACGTGATTCACTTGAACGCTGGTGGGATCGATATTCCATAAGGGCCCGTGTTCAAACGCACTAAAGTATCAATCACCAGAGAAAAATGAACTTGAGACTATGTTCCAGAAGTCGCTTTATCATTCAATGATGAGGAATCAGAAGGGATATCACAACCTCACAATGATACTTTGGTAATCTCTGTCCTTATGAATAAAATTCAAGTTAAACGTGTTTTAATTTATCCAGGAAGTTCGGCCAATATTATTCGATTAAGGGTCGTGAAGCAGCTCGGCCTACAAGATCAGATCGTACCCGCAACTCGGATTCTCAATGGCTTTAACATGGCAAGAGAAACAACTAAAGGTGAAATCATCCTACCAGTAAATGTAGCCTGAACTATTCAAGAAACAAAGTTTTATGTGATCGAAGGCGATATGAGATACAACACACTGCTCGGAAGACCTATTGTAATTTGATTCCTTTTAAATATGTTCGTTAATTTTATTTCATTTATTTTAAAGTATCGAAATAACTTTGAACACCTATTCCTCCTTTGTGATAACCAAACAATAGCAAAACAACATTTTTGTTGTTAGTTTGATTCCTTTGAAATATGTTTGTTCATCTTATTTCTTTAATGTCAAAGTATTGGAATAAATTTTTAGGAAAAATAAATATTATTCTAAACGTAAATAAAAAATTATCTTTTCAAGAATGGACGAAATTGTGGTCAAAGTGCTTAACAACTCCTACTTTAAATAGAAAAGATATATACTGACTGTTATTATAATTTTGTCTAATATGAAATGCACTTACGAAAAGTAAAAAAGTCCGATCTACAAGTTAAAAGGAAAAATAGAATATTCCTAAAATTTCTAACGTACATCAAAGAAAAGTAAATAATACATTTCTAAAATTCATAGCATAAATAAATGAAACATTTTCAAGAACTAGATTTTTTTCAAATCCTAAAATCTAAGTTGATTACAAGAGAAAAATATATATTTTAAGAAATAAATTGTTTTAAATGCAAAATTATCATAAACGTAAATAAAAGAGAAAAAGACTTTATTGAAATGGAAATTCTAACTACTTTGAAAGATTTTCGGCAACTCTACTGCTTATCGAACAAAAACTTAGGAATCTTTTCTTTTTATCCCTTTCTATTTAATTTTGAATTTTAGAAATATTATATTTTTACTTTGAATACAATTTATTTTTTTCTTGAAAAGTGCCAAGTTTATTTTAGTTTGATGTAAGAGGAACCATTCTTACTTCTCTTTAAAACTATATTTAGCATTAATTTGTCACCAAATTAAGAATATTATAACTCAAAGAATTATTTAAGATTGAATATATCCTTGTGACATTAGCATATCTTCTTACCCTTCAATAATGTACTATTTTAAAAAAATATTATACATACAAAATAATAAAATTATTTTATAATGAATAATAGGTAAAAATTAAAGCATAACCATAGCTACCTTATAATTGTCTTGATCTTCTTTGTTGTTTCGTCTTCTTAAACTACACAAGCTTGATACATCATAAATTTACTTTTTTAAGTTATTTCTTAAAAAAGAAGTGTAAATATCTAAAATACTATTGAGAATTATTACGAAAAGTTAACACATTGTGCCTAATCTGTTTAAACTTCGAAATCATGTATAAAACCCATGTGTCGATATTCCAATAAAGCATATGAGAACTTATGTGGAACAATAGTTTTTTCGTTATAGAATTAGCGAAGCATATTTAACATTCATTATTTTTAAAAACTTATACTTCCCTTTTTAATTTTTATTATAACTCATAATTGCATTTATATCATTTAAAAAAAAGAATTATTCATGATATGAGATACACGCGCATCACACGTATCCCTAACAGTATGTTTGGATCATTGTTACTCATCGTTTTATAATGTATTGTATTATATTGTATCGTTTTATGGATACAATATTTGAATAGATTGTATCGTTTGCTGTTGTTAAATAATATTTTTATTGTTTGTTTTGACTGTATCGTATTGTAATGTAAATGATAAGTTTAATAAAATACCCGCAATTATTTTAAATAAAATTTATCAAGAATTACACATAAAAATAATTTAAGAAAATTTCTTTCTACTAATTTATCATTAATTACGTAGCTTGGAAACAAGAGCAAAAACCTGAAATAGCTAATAATTAGAAAAATAATAATAATAATAATAATAATAATAATAATAATAATAATAATAATGTAAGACAAAGAATCGACCGGAGACTTGGATAAAAAGAATGGGGGAACCAACTCTAGAAAAGATAGAAGAAGACAAAGTAGGTCAATAGGTTGGAGATTTGGAGGATAAAATAGAATTATGGAATAACAAGTAAATGCATAATTGGAAAAGAAAATAGGAAACGATCCCACCACACCAAATCGGTTGTTTCATAAAATGGGGGTTTTGGTTGTTCCGGAACAATGAATTTAACAATACGATACAATCAATTTAAATAAACAATCAAAGCAAACATTATTTTGGGATAACAATACAATACAATACAACAGATAACAATCATCCAAACAACCTGTAAGACTAGTACTATATTAAAAGCACGAAGGCCCTTAGCGAAATGTCGTTCGTCTTTTTTATCCTTTAAAATTTGATTTTATTAGACAAAATTGTCATTTACTCATTTTTCTAATATTTAGGACATAAAATTAAATAATTTTTTGGATATTATATCATTCCATATTTGAACCATATAAAAGCTCCTAATATTTAGGAATTTCAAGTCAAGAAAAATTTAACTTTTATAAATACATTACCTATTTCAATTTAGGAGAACTAACTATTAGCGTGTCATTACCGTTATCAATATGTTTCTTCCATAAGAAAAAGTGATTTAACTTATAAAAATACATTACTTATTTCAATTTATGAGAACTAACTATTAGCATACCATTACCGTTATCAATATGTTTCTTCCATAAGAAAAAGTGATTTAACTTATAAAAATACATTACTTATTTCAATTTATGAGAACTAACTATTAGCATACCATTACCGTTATCAATATGTTTCTTCCATATAGAAAAAGTGATTTTTAACTTTTAAAAATTTAATCCCCTCACGTAAAATTATAGACATATAATTTATTTTATAAATATGATTATGTTTCTATCTCAAGACACAACTCGACATTTATAAAACTTAAAAATAGAAATAATGCCAACAATTTTATTTATTGAAAATCGACGGGGATTTTATTTGTCTTTGGACACGTAGAATTACTTTTGAAAACTATTTATTTGGTTATCTACTATATGTCAATTTTTAAATTAATATATTCTGAAAGTAGAGAAATACTATTAACGTTTTAGAATAGATCTAATAAAAAGTAATAATATTTAAAGTACCTAACAACATAAAAATTTATGGAGTAATTATGTGAAGTTAATTGCCCATAGAGTTGAAATTGGTTGACATATCCACTTTTATACATTTAAAAAACTAAATTATTCCTTCAACAAAAAAAATCTATGTTAAAAATTAAAATTAATACTTAATTGTTTTTCTAATATTTAGATCTATTAAACAAATTAAATTCTACCATAATTTTGATGGAATGTGATTTATGGATCATACATTTGCATTAAAAGAATTTGATATAATATATATATATATATATATATATATATTATAAAAATACGAAATTGTAATATGAGTTGACATTAATTTTTAATCCTTCGTAAATGCATTTTACGTCAACAACAACAATTATGCCTCAGTCCTAACTCCGCCTTTGTGAGATCGCTTAC